>APFE030703718.1:0-18638 GCA_000404065.3 Pinus taeda | reverse complement strand
AATATAAGTAATTAAATAATTTATTAGAATATTTAAGTTAATATATATAAGTACTATATGCTTATAATTATAATGTTGGGAGTAGATATTTATTAATTAGTAATTAGTAATAAAACCTATAAAAGAGTCTTAAAAGAAATGGCATTCGATTTAATATTGTTATTAATAATTTACGAATAAATCTCGCTCAATTTAATAAATTCTACATACAAATGATATAAAGCACAGGAACAAGGGAAGAACACAATGCAGTCAGCGATAAGCGATACCAGACTCACACGGACAAAACCCAACCCCACACCAAGAAAGCACCTTATAAGAACAGAGGGGGGGGAGGAAGAAACCCTAAGACGACAACGCAGGAATCCAACTTCTACTTACCTTCCACCCATCATCTCTGTTGAGATTGATGGGTCTTCGCTCAATTTCAATAGCTTCCCTTAACTTGCGATGATGAAACCGATCTACCCTGGCAATGACTTCGGCCTCTTCTATGCAGACATGATGCTTAGTTTTATCCACATGCTCTGCTAGAGCTGAGGACTTTATTCTACCATGCCTCAAGTCCGCTGCATGCTCATAGATTCTCTGCTGGATGGAGCGCCCTGTTTCCCCTATATAAGGGGTCCCACATGAGCAAGGAATCAAATAGACACCTTTCATGTCTTTGGGGTCGACCGGATCCTTTACAGACCTCAAGGAGTTACGAATGGTTCTGAGCGGCCTGAAGGTTGAGCGGATATAGAGCGAAGGAAGAGAGAAAAACAAAGGTTGCAGGAAGTAAAACTGAAGCTGCAGGAGACAGAGCAGAAATTGAAGGAAGAATAGGAGTTGAGGAGGAGAGAACAAGAAGAGAAACAGAAGTAGGAAGAATAACAAAGGCAAGCCATAGTGACAGAAGAAACAATGTCGATATAGGTTGAAGTGAAGTAACAGAACCAACCAGTAGTTGAAGAGGAAGGTGAATAGATTCATGATTGGAAGCTTGCTCAACAGATTGAAGTGACAGACATGGATATGGAATACGAGTTGTAGAATGAAGATGTTGATCTAATGTCGAGCACACCATAGGTCATCACTCAGTCTTCACCACCTCCAGCAGCAGAGCCAGCCCCGAGCGAGGAAGGGGGTTTTGTTCCCATTGATGATGATCTGGTAATGGATGTGTAAAATCTGTCATTCAATGAGTTCCAAAAGAGGATTGTACAAGCACAAAGAAGGCATTTTCCAGATGATCACACATCACCTGCATTCATTAGAGAAAGGGTAATAGTGTCGGATACCAGGAAGCATCCAAATTCCATTGTCGAAGCCAACTTGGGTATGCATGAGCAACAAGATCAAACATTCAGTAGTTGATGGTCTAGATCAAGAAATTAGCACAGAACTTGCAGGAAATCGGGAAGAGGAAGAACAATTTCACACAACAGCACAAAATTGCAGTTTATGCACCAGTCTACTTAGAAAAGATGAGATCAGCAATACTTGTTGAAGTATCAACACTCGGAGAAACCATGCAGAAGGTCTATGATGGATTTGTCGCCGTACATAAAGCAGTTGTCAGTTTGCATGGACTACAATAGTAGAGAAAAGAGTTTGTTAAAACTCTTAAGAACATACATGATGCAACTACATATGTGCAAGAGTAGACAATGCAATATAAATGGTCATCACTTGACTTAGTGAAGAAAATGAAGCCACAAGCAAAGATGGAGAAATTAAAAGTTCAAATGTTGATTCAGAACAACAAGCATATCGCCTCATTTATTGGTAACATTCAAGCCTCATATGTACGGTTGTTTAGTAGTTTGGATCTCTTGGTGAGAACACACCAGATCCCATCAGTCGGTTCACTCACCAAATCCAAATCTAGGAACCAAGTCTGGCAAGAGATCGAAGAGTAATTGGAGCAGTTGAGACAGATGGCCACAAAGGAGGATTTAGAGCTGAACAAACAGAACATGTAGAATTACATCGGTGGTCCTATCCAAATCAAAACAATGTTGCTAATGCTTCGGAAATAACTTGAAACTGGTTCCAAGACATTGTACTTGGATGCCATGGATGCTAAAAAGTCTGCTTCCAGCCAGATACCATCACGCAGTTTGGGGACATCATCATAGAGTATCAAGCTTGGCACCAATATGTGACCAAGAAGCAGCGAGTGGAGGTTGTTGAGCTAGATTTCTCTCAAACTCAAGCATCATAGTGTTGTGTCTAGTTAGGCTATCAAGTTGTCTCTACGTTATTTTGTCTTATATGGGTACAAGTGTAAAATGTAATATTATTTGTAATTATGTTGTAAGTGAAATTCCAAGTGTTAATATTGGAATATGAAGAGTCATCATGTAATGTAATGAGTCATTTTTGTAAAGAAGTTGAAGATTCATGAGGATAGTCCAAAGGTCACAAAGGGGATTTGAAGAGTCACCCCCTCTTGTTATAAATAGGACCTCGTAACTCATGTAAGAGGCTTTTGGGAGCCAATATTTTGGTTAGGCTTAGGCTTAGAAGGAACTTGGGAGTATTGTGAAGAACCTTGGCTTCTCTGTAGCGTAGAGCGAGTATACTTATTTGGAGGAGCGGGTGTTCTTGACTTTAATGTTCCACGATTGGGGCTAGTGGTCTGTCAATGGTGTATGTATGAATGGAACTTTCATTTATAATAATAAAATCAGAACTAACACACATTAATTCATATGTTTTGAATATAATAGGACTATTATTATTGTATTTGAAATGTATGCTATTTAACTTACGTGTAACACCCTCCTCCCACATCTACCCAAGTAACCAGCCAACCAGGGTAAGCATGTGACGAGAGGCTACTTGTTGGTCACTTTAATTGCTTATTAATTAAACAGTCGAGTGCCACATAAATTGTCAACCCAAGGAAGTCTGATTATTTCAAAGGCAACTGCGTACTATATGTACTCAATCTTAAAAGCACTAAAAGTTATAGTACAAACAATTCACACCTCGTTTAAAGCTCCACTCTGTGTTACAGCAGTTATACTCTATTGCAGATATCTATCAAGGAATGAATAATTTAACAGAAAGAAATAAATCTGCAAAGGAAAACAATGGCTATGTTGTAACAGAGTATCAGGATCCTATCCCCAGAGCGGGAACCTTCAGCACCTGCCTCTGTTTATCTAGCTCGCCAATTCACTCTGTAAACTTAATCACCGGTGAGACACTCATTGAATAACAGCAATCAATTAAGAAAGAAACAGAGTTTCAGCAAAGGTAAAACAACATCCAGAAACAGTACTTGTTACAAGGTATGGACAGAAATCACACTTAACACACTGCAAAAAGATAATGGGTGAATCTTGTGATGAAGGTGGGCCCTGTCCTTCTCACAAGATTCCCCAGGAAACAAGGACTAAAATGAGATGTTTAGAACAAAACTTTATTCATCCATCAATATACCGTATTACAGAAAGGATTCAGTCTCGTTCCTTCAACTAAAACCTCTTGTTACAGTCTGTTCCCCCCCTTCTAATGTAGATGTCTCCTCTTTATAAAGAGGAGAAATCTATTACAAAAGGTTTACATTATAGATTCTAGTTCAACCCATTATACAAAAATAGGGAAATCAGTTTCCCATCAACAGAATGATGTTACAGTAATACTGTCTTTAGATTACGAACATTACATCCAATGTAACAGCTTCCTTGGTGATCGATCTGGTTCCTCTGTTGCTGTCAAATTTAGTACGCAAATCTCAACTGTTTCAGCTTCGATATTTTCATGTTGTTCCTGTTGTTTCAGCTTCGAGACTTGCGTGTTGTTCCTGCTGTTTTAGCAACTGCAAAAGATAGTCCCGCCAACTTCAGGCAGTTTCAGCAATGCGGGCTGCACATCATTCTTTAATTGTTCAGCAACTAATCAATTCAAAGATTAACTATGAAGACAGCATGATTATATGTTAAATACTTAAACATATAGTGATGAGAAGAGTCTCTGCATACCTTTGGAATAATTGAGTCAAAACACTAACAAGGACTTTCAAATATGGGTTGAAAAGGGTGATATTATAACAAAATGTATAGTCAGAAAGAGACAATATGAGGTCCTAACATCCCCCCCCAACTGAAAGGGTCGCATGTCCCCATGCAACTTCTACTCTGAGACTGAGTCGGAATACTAGGATGTACAGTGCAAATTGCTTATGCAGTAAGTATAGAAAGTGCTGTCAACCATGTCTCTAAAACCTTGGACATTCTGAACTTTTTGCCATGCTGCAAGCTCCTCCTTTTTGGACAACCTGAACTGAGCCTTGTATTGCTGTCCTGACAGCCATAGAAGAGGGAAGTGAAAGTGATAACCCAACCATTCCTCAGCACACTATTGAATACATTTAGCATAGTTAGGTATTCGTGAGATTGTTGCTTGAAGATTGAGAGGGTTAAAGGGATGGTACTCCCTTCTCTCCTTAGGGCAGTGTTCCCAAAATAGATTGTTTGCTTGTATGGCCAAAGTTCCCTTAGTCTTGACATAATGTTGGCAGTCCTCTAAGACTGCTGCCTGTAGTTTTCTGATATGGTCAGTCATTCCTAGCTCTCGTAGAACCCGTCGATGTTCAGCAATAAAAACAGCGGCATTCTGTGGCTCAGCTCGGATCCAGAGAAGGCAGTTCTCTTCATTGTGTGCTGCTGACATGAAAGCATTTTGCCAGGTAAGCTGATTGGCCAGGAAAGAAATGAAGGCTCAACTCTGAATGTCACCAACAAGAGGAATCAAATTAAGCTTCCTATCTTCAGGCATGGCCTCATTATGAAGATAGAGTTCACACAACAAATTCTGTTCACTATTTGATGCTTCTGCAAAAGTTTCAATAAACTGCTGAGGTGTAGACACCTCGTGGGGTCATCCATCTCTGATCGCTTTCACTTGGAGGAACGCTAAGCGTTCTCTCAGAAACACAGAATAGTTAAAGGATGGTTTTCTAGTGGCGAGCAATCTTTGAACCAAGTCAAAGACAAGAGACAGTCTGGTTTTTAGCTTTTTGTTTTCCTTGTGCTGTGCACGAGACTGCTCCAGGACTTCCCAATTCCTATATACATGATTCAGCCATAATGATTTATTTTCCTGTAATGCCTTTTCCTGTGACAGATCATACTCTCTCTTCCATGTATCCCTCAGTTCTTGAAAACTTGAGGTCTGAGTGAAGACAGTTCTTACACATGGAGGTTCAGTCTGAGTACATATAGTCTTTGAAGACTTTGGTGCTGGTTTTTCGTCTTTAACAACTGGGGTAGGCGGGGGTACTTGTGGTTACATTTCTTCTCCAGAGGTCTTTGAAGGCCCTGTTGGTTCTTATGTAACAGCAAGGCGTTCCTTTTTAATTATGGCAAGAGGAGTGGGCCCAGGCAGTGGGACTTCGATTATCTTATAACCAGCTCGAGAATAGAGATCACCACACTGGCCACACATATATTTATTATATCTATCCTTTTCTGCACTCCTCTCTACTGTAGATGCTGCCTGAGCTAAAATATACAGATTGCGTTCTCTTTCATGGGCCTCTCTTGCCATGCTCAACTCGTGCTTATAAACCTCAATCTCAGATTTTAAAAACTCATTTTCTTCCTGAAGGGAGGCTAAAGTAACTGGGCCTTCTGTAGCAGTTGCAAGTTCTAGTGGATGGGAGGATCGTTGTTCGATGGCAGCTTCATCATTTGCATCCTCAGCAGGTGGTTCTTGTGTAACAACTACTGAGTCGGTAGCAGGTATGTCTTGGTCTGTTTCCTGTTCATGATCGTCAGCAAGTGGTTCTTGTGTAGCACCTGCTGGACTGGTAGCTAGTTCTTGTGTAACAGCTACCTCTAGGTCATCTATCTTTTGCTCCTCGACAGGTGGTTCTTGTGTAACACCTGTTAGGTCAGTGGTTGGTTCTTGTGTAGCAGCCACATCTAGGTCGTCTATCTTTTGTTCCTCAACAGGTAGTTCTTGTGTAACACCTGTTAGGTCGGTGGCTGGTTCTTGTGGAGCAGCCACATGCTATACATCGTCTTGGGTGTCTACTTTTGATAAATCATCAGTTGATTCTTGTGGAGAAGCTGCGTCTTTTGAAAGGAATGATGTCACAAAATCCTGAACACTTTGCATTTCGATACCCGAGGGTGAGGAAGGTAAGGATTCAAGGCCTGGCGGGGTATGGGGTTTTAGGATAATAGGTGGGGAATTTGGGGTGATGGTCTCAGTTGCTGCAGACGTCCTCGTTTGTCTTCGAGGTAAGGAGGCAGGAAAAACAGTGGTTTTTCTCTTACGAACATTTTTCCTTAGGGTAAGGGGATTATTAGTAATAGCAGCTTCCTTAATTGAAGCCCTCGTTCTTCTCTTTAGTGGAGGTGCAGCCTTTTCTTGTCTTTTCCTTTTGAGCTTAATAATGGGGGTATTATCATCTGAATTATCACTGGGGATATGGACGGTGGGAGTGGATGATTCGGCTACATTAAGGGGTGGGGTCTGTTGAGGATTTTCAGTGTCCAATTGGGGTGTTTCGGCTACTAGTTGAGAATTTTCGGCAGTTTCCTGGAGATTTTCTGCTGCCGGTTGAGGGATTTCAACAGCTTGCTGGGGTGGGTTGTCAAGGGGAGGGGGATTCTGCAGGGCAAAGCCCCTCTGGATTAGGAGCTGAACCAAGCGATGGTGCGTGAGGGAGAGGAGTGGGTGCCTTGCATTCACGGAATAGTGTGACATATTCTTTAGACAGCCAAGCAGATAGTATGGCATATTTAATAAACGACCATGTCTTAAATGATTCAACAACACAAAGTCGTGTTGGTACACTACCTAGTAACGTCCTTCACAGGTGAAGTAGTGCTTGACAAACTCTGCAACCTTCCGCCATGGCGGTGGTAGTGAATAAAGTGCAACACCCCTGCCTTTAGGTTCGACCCGCTCCCCTGGTAGAAGAAAATCTTGTTGTGCGTTCAGAATGAGGTGTTTCCGACTGAACCAACGAATGCCATCGGTTGGTAATCCTGAAACCTGCGCTATATCCTCCTCTGTTACTGGAATTCGCACTCCCTGAACAGTAGAGTATTCTTCCTTCAAATTACGTGCGAATTCAAGAACTTGCTGAGAATCAAAATCCGGGAGCCTTCGGAAATAGTCCACCCATCCTGCTTGTAGAAAAATTTGATATGCTTCCTGGTAAAGTTCCAATAGAGCCGTTGAGCCAGGTTCATGTCGAACAGCGTTACCTCCCATAGTTACTGGTTCAGTAAAATGCAGAGTACAGAGCCGAGTTACCGTAGCTGAAACAGAGTAAGATGTTGCAAATGAGGTTATGACATAATAAGACAGAGACGGGGTGATGAGACACGGTCATGAAAAAAAACGACGGTGATTGGCATATCATGGAATGATTGCAATATTTTGGTATTCCCCCCCCAACTGCGGCTAAAATGATAAGTTTGGATGTACGTCGATTTCAGCAATCAAATCGGGATCTTCTCATTAACTACAGTTTAATATTTACACATAAACACGCATACCTTCACGTTTTACCTTTGATTGTTGTACGGAAAATATAATCTCGTCGTTAATAGATCACCTATGGTCATGAAAAAGGGTTTATAAAGTATGAGAGTATTTATATGAAAGGTTTTCTATATTCACGGGAGGTGATAGTGAAGGAACACAATTATCAGGATGAATGATTGATTCTCTCAATGAAAAGCGACATGTATCAATCGTTTTTTAGAGAAAGTAATGCCTCAATCTCGGGAAGAATGGGAAAATTGATGCTTCTTAGGGAAAGATGGGAAAAGGTTGGTGTTTCATCAATGGAGAAATTGGTGTTTCAGCAACGAAGAAAATGGGGAAAAATTGGTGTTTCAGCAACGGGAAAAATGGGAAGATGTTGCTGAAGGGTAATGAGAGGGAATGGATTATGATTTGAAGTGAAATGGCAATGTTTCCCAAGCCGAAACCTGATCCTTCTTGCATTGAAATTGTTCTTTTCAGCCAGCCTCCGAATCTAAGATCTGCAAAATAATGAATTGTAACATGGCAACCCTTGACAGTGGTTATTAGTTAAGAAATCTAATCTAATAAAAATATATAAATAGAAAAACTAAGTGCAATGAGGGGTAGCAGACTCCCCCAGAAAGACATAATATGTGTCTGCCATGCAAGTGGCCTTGAAATCCTCTTTAGAAATAGGTCGTTGATACAAACGGAGCCGATACCCATTCACTAACAATGGTGTTCTAGAATCATCAATTGTTAGGAGCCTGACTGTTCCATTTGGAAAAACAGTATCTACTTCATAAGGTCCTAGCCACCTTGTTCTTAATTTTCCTTGAAAATTTTCAAAACGGGAGTCATATAATAGAGCCCAATTACCTTTTTGGAACTGCTTATGCTTAATGGTTTTATCATGCCACCTGGTTCTTTGCTGTTGTATCATAGTTGTTTGATGGATGGCATCCAACCTTTTTTCATCCAATTCCTGAAGCTGCTACAACCTAGCTGTATGTGCATCAGTCAAGTCAAGGTTAACAGCTAAAGCAGTTCTTAAAGTTTTAATTTCAAATTCCACAGGAAAAACAACACTTTTACCATAAACTAATTCATAAGGTGAAAAACCTGTAGTGTTCCTCCAAGTAGTTCTGTAAGCCCATAATGCTTCAGGCAACCTTTGAAACCAATCCCTTCTATTCTCCTTTACCATTTTTGTTAAAATGGCTTCTATGACTTTATTCGTACTTTCCACCTGCCCATTGGCTTGGGGGTGATAAGGTGTAGTCATTTTATGATTAATATCATATTTCTGAAGTGTATCTTTAAAGCCATGATAGTTGAAAGGAGGTCCTCCATCTGTGACTAGTTCTCTAGGCAATCCAAACCTAACAAAGATTTCTTCAAATAGAAAGGTTAAAACAAATTCTTCATTAGCTCTAATGAGTGCCTTAGCTTCCACCCATTTAGTCATATAATATGTGCAAACCAGTCTATAAACTCTTTGATTAGATGGAGGGTTGATGGGTCCTATGAAATCTAGAGCCCATCTTTCAAAGGGTTCAAGTATTACCTGGGGGTTCAGTGGCATTTCATCTCTGTGATTAGGTTGGCCCATTCTCTGACAGCTATCACAGGCCCTGACATACTTCTTTGCATCCTTGAAGAGTGAGGGCCAATAATAACCCATTCTAAGAACCTTATGTGATGTTCTTTTATCAGCAAAATGCCCTCCACAAGGGCCATCATGACAAGCCTTCAATCTATCATAAACCTCATCTTCTCTAGGTGTGATGGTAGCTTCCCTGCAACTAAATAATTGGCAATGTCTGCATACCAAGGTGAGTGAGCAGATACTGCAAATAAATATTCATCAGGAAAGGAATCATCTACTAGAGTATTATCATCAGTTTTTATCCAAGAAAGGAAATCAGCAACTACATTTTCTTTACCTGGTCGATCTACAATTGTAATATCAAATTCTTGTAATAATAATAACCATCTAGTAACTCGAGCATTTGTGACCGATTTATTCATTAAGTACTTAATGGCCGAGTGATCAGTATGAACAAAAGTAGGGTAACCAGTAATATAATGTCGAAACTTGTTAATAGCATAAATGACTGCTAAAAATTCCTTCTCGGTAACTGTGTAATTAAGTTCAGCAGGGGTCATATTCTTACTAATGAAATAGATAGCATAAGGAAGATTGTTTTCTTCTTGACCCAAGACAGCTCCAATTGCAGTGTCTAAAGCATCAGAGGATATATGAAAGGGAAGTGCCCAATCAGGTCCTCTTAGAATAGGAGATGTAGACAACTGATGCTTAAGTTCATTAAATGCTTTTTGGCAATCATCAGTCCACTTGAATTCAACATTTTTCATAAGTAACACAAACAAAGGAGAAGCTATTTTAGAAAAGTCTTTGATAAATCTTCTGTAATATCCCGCATGTCCTAAAAAACTTCTTACATCCGTTTGTGTTTTGGGGATAGGAAGAGTCTGAATTACCTGCACTTTAGCTGGATCAACTTAAATTCCTAGGAATGAGATGAAGTGTCCCAATACAATTCCTTGATTCATCATCATATGACATTTTTCAGTACTTAAAGCAAGATGAGCTTCTATACAGCGTTTAAGTACTTTCTCAAGGTTTTGTAATGCATCTTCAAAAGTCACACCATAAGGAGTAAAGTCATCCATAAATATCTCCAAAGAGTCATTAAGCATATCAGAGAAAATTCCTATCACTGCTCTTTGAAATGTTGTTGGAGCATTACATAGCCCAAATGGAAGAACTCTATAGGCAAAAGTTCCCCATGGACTAGTAAAAGTGGCCTTATCTTGGTCTTGGGGTGCAATTTTGATCTGGTTATATCCATTAAAACCATCTAAAAAGGAAAAGAATCTCTTTCCTGACAAACTGTCTAGCACCTGATCAATAAATGGTAAGGGGAAATGATCTTTTTGAGTGGCTTTATTTAGAGCTCTATAATCCACACACGCTCTCCATTTTCCGTTTTTCTTAGGTACTATCACTAATGGAGAAACCCATTCACTGTCAGATATAGGGTATATAAACCCTACATTAAGCAATTTTTGAAGTTCTTCTTTAACAATTTCCCTTAAATTGGGATTCATTCGTCGCTGGGGTTGACAGACTGTGTGAGACCTCTCTTTGATATAAATACGATGAGTACATAATTCAGGAGAGATTCCCTTCATATCTGTGTAGTCCCATGCAAATGCTTCCTTATTTTCACGAAGTAACTTCATTAACTCTTGTGTTTCAGCATCTGTTAAGTTAGGGTTTATATTCAATGTTTTTCTAGGCTCAATTTCTATTGTTATGCTCTTGGAGGATATATCAGTTGATGTTTGAGATAAATTTTCAGATTTAAGGTTTTGTTGTGATTCAAGTTCCAAAACTGCAGTCAATTGATCATGTGTTTCAGAGTTAACCGAAGAAGGTTCGGAAATAAAATTACTAATTAGTTCATCCTCGGTTGTATCTTTAAAAGTTAAGGCTTGTCCAATAGTCCAAATGGGTAAGGTATCATCATCCTCATAGTCTAACCATACATAGTTATCATTGTTAATCATAGGTGTAGCATGAGGGTAAAGAGTGAGCTGCTTAGTTTCACATCCATTAGAAATGTCATTGAACCTGATATACAACTGATGAAGGCATCTGTTGTACCAGCCAGGGTCTCCCCAAAATCAATGGATGTCCCCCCAACTTTGTTTTAGTCTATAATACAACAAAATCAGCTGGGTAGTTCCAAGATTCGACTGAAATTATCAGGTCTTCAATAACTCCTTCTGGTTTGATTATGGAACGGTCAGCTAGTTCTAGAATGGTTGGGGTCTCTCTAATTACATTCTTCAACTATAATAACTGTGCAATTTCAAGGGTCATAATGTTTATAGCATCACCTAAATCTACTAGAACTCTCGAAACAAAATTTTCTCCAACTTGTACTGTAACTGTAGGATGACCAGGGTCATCATATTTCACAGGAGGGATTTTTCCTGTCATTAAAGCAGCTAGATCACCCATCACATGAACTGTAAGGGGATCTTTAGCTTTTCTTCCAGGTTTCTTAATGCAAATGTCTCTAACATTTCTCACATAAATTGGTACATCTCTAAGTGCTTGCAAGGGTGGAATTTTAACATACAGATTCTGCAGTTCCCCTAGAAAGTTAAAAGCAGGTGGCTCAGGTGTCTTAGTAAGAGCCAAACGTTCAGGGAATGGCGGCTTTGTTGTTTCAACAATTTTATTAGAGGGTGACTCAACTATTTCAGCATTCTTATTGGATGACTTATCTTTTTCTGTCTCCTCTTTATCAGAGTCAGAAGAAGAAATATCATCAATAATAGGTTCGACTACTCTCCCAGACCGCAAATGAATGTCATTACATTGCATAGGGAAAATAGGCTGGTTCTGAATATCAATGACCTGCATAGCTTTATTATTATTAGGGTTGGGGTTCGGTTGTATAGGCAGTTGGGGTCTCATTGTCTGGTTATTCGGTGGAGCGTTTGATGGCAGAGAGAGAGATTGCTGATACTGAGGGAATTGGTTTGGAAATGGGATTTGCTGAGCTGTCCAGCTTGGGTTCCACTGATTAAAATAAGATTTTTGTAGAGACCAGGGATTCCACATTGTAGGATCCATAAAGGGAGGGTTTGGCTACTGCATGGGTAGGAAGTTCATTTGGTTGAAGGTGGGTATTGCATTTGATTTATGGGCGGGTAATTTGCTTGAAAATAAGGATAATTATTCCAACGATTAAATGGCATATTAGAATTGGTACCTTGTCCTTGTGGTTTCCATTGCCTCCTCTGTGTCAGCAAGTAAATTGCTTCAGCTTCTTTTCAGTTGGTTGCAGTGCTGCTTTTATTCCTGGTAAAGAAAGGCATTGTTGAGTCTCATGGTCCTTCTCGCAAATAGTGCAAATTGGTACCTTGTCCAGTGGGCATTCCCTTAGGGGGTGTTTTTTTTCTGCATTTAGAGCAGAAAATTGCCAAAGCAGCTTCTGCCTCTGCCTGCTTCTTTTTAACCTGCAAGGTATCAATTTGTGAAGCAAAAGAGCTTAACATTTCAGTTTTAAATTCTTTAAGTAAATTACCTATTTCAGCTCTTGTTGCTCCTCCACTAGCTGATTTTTGGGCTCTTGAGTATGTACTATCCCTACTTTTTGGTCTGTTTACTGCTCCTCTTGAACATCTCTTACAGAGGTTGACAATCTCATCATACGATCCCTTAGATATATCCCCTTTACCAAGCATATTCAACATGTCTAAACAGTCATCCCATACCCCTTTCAACAGTATTGACTTAAGAATATCCTTACTCATATTAGGGTGATCGGATCTCTGCAAATTGTATTGTAACCTCTCCACGAAATCCTCTAGATTTTCGTCCTACTTCTGAACCATCTTAAATAATTCCTCCTTCCTCTCTCTTGTCCGGCAATAGTCTTGGTATTTGGCCAGAAACTTCTCCTTCATCTGCTCCCATGTTGTGATCACAGGTCCTCCCAAGCTCATGAACCATCTCAGTGCATTTCCTTTTAATGTTGCTGGAAATAAATTTAACTTTCGAGGATTAGTAACATAATCATAACTTCTACACAATATATCAAACTCAAACAAAAATTCATCAAGGTCTTCAGATGATAAACCATGGAAATTAGGTAGGGCTGAGAGTGGGATGTTCTTCATAGGAGTTTCCCCTCTGGGAAGATCCTCAATAGGGAATTCCAAGGTGGAAAGAGAATTCTCTCCTCTTCCTTCTCTTCGTCCCCCACCAAAGAGTCCTTCATTGTTTCCGTCCATTGATTGTTCCCCTATTTCACTTGCTCGGTCTTCAGCGCTTTCTGTTGAGCTCTCAATGTTCTGAACTGGTTCCTCAACTTTAATATCTTCTATTGGTTCTTCAATGTCTTCCACTGACTCCTCAGTTTTTTCTACTGTCTCTTCGGCCCTTTCAGGTCCCAATACTTCCTCCGTTTCGTAGTCCATCTAGAGAGAGTGCTGAGTCTGTGGCCTCCGAGAGCTTATCCTCTGAGATGTTTCAACTTTTAAAATAATGTCGTCAATGGAAGCTTTCCTTCCTCCTCTGCCTTTGCCCTTGTCGCCTGTAGGATTAGTTTTTCTACGTCCTCTCATGCATCTTGTACATCTAAAAGAAAATCATTAATGCTCTTAAAATTTACGGTTGCCTTCCTCGACAACGGTGCCAAAATGTTGGCCACTTTAATTGCTTATTAATTAAACAATCGAGTGCCACATAAATTGTCAACCCAGGGAACTCTAATTATTTCAAAGGCAACTATGTACTATATGTACTCAATCTTAAAAGCACTAAAAGTTGTAGTACAAACAAATCACACCTCGTTTAAAGCTCCACTCTGTGTTACAGCAATTATACTCTATTGCAGATATCTAACAAGAGATGAATAATTGAACAGAAGGAATAAATCTGCAAAGGAAGACAATGGCTATGCTGTAACAGAGGATCAGGACCCTATCCCCAGAGTGGGAGCTTTCAGCACCTGCCTCTATTTATCTAGTTCGCCAATTCAGTCCGTAAACCTAATCACCGGTGAGACACTCATGAAATAACATCAATCAATTAAGAAAGAAATAGAGTTTCAGCAAAGGTAAAACAACATCCAGAAATAGTACTTGTTAACAAGGTATGAACAAAAATCACACTTAACACACTGCAGAAAGATAATGGGTGAACCTTGTGATGAAGGTGGGCCCTGTCCTTCTCACAAGATTCCCCAGGAAACAAGAACTAAAATGAGATGTTCAGAACAAAACTTTACTCATCCATCAATATACCATATTACAGAAACGATTCAGTTTCGTTCCTTCAGCTAAAACCTCTTGTTACAGTTTGTTCCTCGCCCCTTCTAATGTAGATGTCTCCTCTTTATAAAGAGGAGACATCTATTACAAAAGCTTTACATTATAGATTCTAGTTCAACCCATTATACAAAAATAGGGAAATCAGTTTCCCATCAACAAAATGTTGTTACAGTAATACTGTCTTTAGATTATGAACGTTACATCCAATGTAACAGTTTCCTTGGTGATCGATCGGGTTCCTCTCTTTCTGTCAAATTTAGTACGCGAATCTCAATTGTTTCAACTTTGAGATTTGCGTGATGTTCTTGCTGTTTCAGCTTTGAGATTTGTATGTTGTTCCTATTGTTTCAGCAACTGCAAAAGATAGTCCCGCCAACTTCAGGCAGTTTCAGCAATGCGGGCTACACATCATTCTTTAATTGTTCAGCAACTAATCAACTTCAAAGATTAATTATAAAGACAACATGATTATATGTTAAATAATTAAACATATAGTGATGAGAAGAGTCACTGCATACCTTTGGAATAGTTGAGTCAAAACACTAACAAGGACTTTCAAATATGGGTTGAAAAGGGTGATATTATAACAAAATGTATAGTCGGAAAGAGACAATATGAGGTCCTAACAATCTATAACGTTGACACATGAAAGTAATTTTTCCAACATGTCACTAACATACAATGCAATGTTAGCTATCAAATATTGTTGACATGTGGTAGGCATATGCCCATGTGTCACCACCTCATAAATTGAAACTTTCATAATCGGACATGTTGGCCTGCTAGCTTGCATTTGGATCTAGGAGAATTATTGACAATCGTTTATTAAAAGTTCAATGTCTCTAGTCTTCCATATTTCCAAATTTTTAGATTCATCCAGAATTTCCAAAAACTGTCAATCTGGGAAAAGTGTTCGATCAATAGGTCAACATTCAGATCTAGGAAAATGTAGATATTATGGTGTAGATTTGCAACTGCTCATGAAATTTTAATCAAAATCACAAGACACAAACCTACTCTACTACTCTATGAAAAGTAATTCATAATTAGAACAAAAAATCAAACGTGTAATAAGAAGTAACACACATGCACATAATATTCTTCCTTGGGGAAGCAATCTACTAAAAACCTCAATGGCTGCCTGCATTAATTTTATGAATAGAGACGTATTACAATTTTTTTGCTCAACTGAGCACAACCTATAAGTGAATAACCTCTCTCTCTGCTCACTGAGAAGCTCTGACCCATACTTAGTCAATTTTTGCCTCTACTAGAGCCCCTATTTGCTTGCACAATTACTGAGAAATTAGGCCCACATTATTTAGGAATTTCTCCAAAATGGATTACGCAATTTCCAAGGTTATCATCTATCTACATGCAACACCTATACTACACTCAAGACTAGTCTACAACTAATGTTACATTGCCTTGGAATATCCACCTCAACTGGGTAACTCAAATTCTCTGCATGCACTAGCTATTTTGCGATGATTAATTTGTTAACTAGATGATCACAGAGTTACACTAAAGTCACCCTACACACCTGACCTTCCACTAGCTCCTCCAACATTTGGAACTATTTTAACTGAAAACAACTTGAAATAACTGACATTATTTGCTACAAATTAGCAATCACGCATGCTTAACTGAACTCTAACTCCTCCAACTTGAATTTATTGAGTAAACTAGGTGACACAAACCATGTCACACAAGTTAACTGCATCCAAGTTGTCTACTGATGTGAAAATTTGAATTTTCTCAATTTAATCAAGGAAAAAACAAATTGAGAATTTCTTGCTCCATTTTTCAATGGAAAATCTTAAATTCTCCATTTAATCATTAGCTAGAATTTTGGATTTCTAGATTGAAAACATCCACCAATCCACGTCACCTTTATGATGGGTTCCACCTAAGCCTTTACCTAAGTAGCACTATGTCTCTAATCCCTATCAACACCATGTCACCTTAACATTGAAATCTCACTCATCTAGATATCATGATTTTAAACCTTTTTCATATACATCTAAAAATACAATCTTCCATATTCATATAGATTCAAAAAAAACCCAAAAGGCCATTTTCCCGAAAGTAGGTATTTATCCCCCCTTTTATTTGTCTAGGTAAATACACCATTTGAGGTCTCTAAGTCCACCAGCTTTAAGCCCCCAATCATATTTTGAAAATATTCTGCATCTTTGTGTAGTTTTATGGTACCTCCTTTTTTTTTTTGCTAGGGAGAGGTTTATCTTGAAATCTCCTACCAGGATCCATTTTGATGTGGGATACCTTCTTCAAAGGGCTTATAGGGACTGGATAAACTCAAGCTTCTCTTCATTCCTGTGTGGGTTGTAAACATTAGTGCAAAGAACTAGATCCGGGGATCCTATGTACTGAATAACTAGAGTCAAGGAATGACGAGAGGCCTTAGAGGATACCACTTGGATTGTTTGGGGATTCCATAAAGATAAGAGTACTCCTACCTAATTTCTAGATTTTATATCTACACAATCATATTTAGACTAGAATTTTCCAATGCCTATTTTCATACCATCCATCGTACATTTTGTTTCCTAAACGAACATGATATTTGGATTTTCTTTCTTCATTTTTACTTTCGATTTTTTTTTTGTTTTCGGGGACTCTTCATGCCCCTTATATTCCATGTTAGAATTTTCATTGGAAAAGAGGAGGCAAGGAGTTTGGACTCCAGGGTTTCATCTTTGAATTTATCAATAGAGATCATATTTCCTTAAGTGCAACATTGTTTGTTTTCCGACCTCTTTTCCATTGGGTTTTCTTTGGGATCTGAATGTTTTGGATCTTTAATTTGACTCTGAGGCCCTTTGGTTCTCCATGTGATTGTTTAGAGCCTCTTTTCCAGTTTTCTTCTCTTGTTAGAAACATGTATTTCACTTTATTAATCTGGTCCTTTGGGATCACTCCCATCCCTTAGGTTTCCATTCTTCTAGGTTGCAGGAGATTCAGGCTTCCCTGCTCCATTATTTTCGACAGATCTAGATCTTCAACCCCAATCTCACTAGGTGTCATATCCAAATCCTCGTCCGACTATGGAGGAATGTTAATCTCACCTTCCTTCTCCTAATGTTGCGTGGGTGACTTCAATGTCTCTTCTTTTGCTGGGAGATCACTCTCTGATGTTTCTTTCTCTCATATCTCTTGCTCGGGCTATTGTTTTGGCTTTGTCTGACTAATTTCTTCGTTCAACACTTCATAGCGCTTTTTTTACTCCTTGTTCCCATTATTGTTTCATTGTTGTTGTATCCTTCCATCCTTTCCCCTTGTACCAACGTTTGTGAAACCATCACCACCTTTGTCAGGATTAGGCTTAAATTGATTGGGTTTGGCATTTAATGGGAAATCCTAGATAAGGTTCCCATGTTCGTGGCATCGACGACACCAAAACAAGTTTTTTTCATAATCAATGCTCTTAGTCTAGCTCTCATCCTAGAATTTGAGTTGGACTGCTCCAGGGAAGGCTTCAAAGATGTCCATTTTCGCACGGATCTGAGCATATGTTGTATACTTGCCTTATTTGGTGACCTCTGAGAGTTTCATAAAGCATCCCAGGTAGTTACCAATGCACTCAAGAGTTTTTTGGAGCCAATAATCCAATGGAATTGAATATAGTCTAATCCACACCGGCACAAAGGTGAAGGAATCTTGTTCTGGTGTGAAGTTCTCCTTCCGGTGCCTCATGTATAATCCTGCTGATGATAGGAAATAGGGGCCTCCTTCAAATATTCTATATTTTCCTTTAAGATTAGAAAATACTACCATGAAAAAACCTTTAGAGCCTAGGTGAAGGCCCACTTCCTCTTTAGGCTTCCAAACATACGAAATCCACGATTTGAGGAGCTTCTCATTGGGCCAGATCCCAATAAATTTACAAATTAACGCATATGTCTTCATGTGGTCCATATGGGCCTGGGTTTGTAGGCTAGTCAGGGTTACCTTTGGTGTCTTTGTTGACTTAGGTTTGCATCCTCCTTTTACTATTGACTTCTTAGACTATTTATCCTCCACTAATTCTACCACTTTTCTTTCTTCGATATTGGTGTCAACTACCTCTATATTTTTTGTCGGAACCTGACTATTTCCAGAGCCAATCCCTCCAACCTTTTGGGAAAGTCATCCAACTCCTTCTTGGTGTTGAAAATAGCAACAAGAAATGCTAAATATAGAAGTGCTAAAAATAGCATTGCTATAAATAACATTTCAGGATATATCCCAATTTTAGTTAGTCCCTGAACTAA
>APFE030703702.1:0-18585 GCA_000404065.3 Pinus taeda | reverse complement strand
AATTTCTAACACCATACAAACACAATACACAATTTTTGTAAATGTTCTCCTCTCTCAAACATTAAATTTCCAATGACTTACATTATTTTAAACTCTTGTAAAAAGACACAATCTTACACCCATAACCAAATGCAAACAACAAAACATTTACATAAACCATTAACATGGTACAACATAGCACTAAATCTTATATTAAATATAACAAAAATAATTAAAAAGTTTTGTATATAATTTAAATTTGAAATCATCAATTTTTATTTTTAGTGTTTTTTCATGATATTTATTTTATGTGTTGTAATTAAATGTACTCTTGAAGTGTTTGTATAAATGCTTCAAATTTGAAGTTCATTATATTAATTATCTAGAATTTTAATTTGTAGAACTTCGTCAAAATCAAAATATTCTAATTCCATTTTCCCATTGTCATTACATGTTTATTAAAAATGAAATTTTATTAATTATGGATATAAAATACCCTATTAAGTTTTTTAAAATGTTAGGGTGGATTGGAATTTAAAATGCAACCTCTCAAATTAATTTAAAATACATTATATTATAAATATAAATTAGTTTAATTAAAATTTGAGATTTAAATATTTAATGGAAGATTCAAAAATTTATAAAATAAAATGTCATAAAGTACAAAATAAATTTAGAAATTCATGTATACATGGCAAAAAAATGCGATCTATATGTAGATTCACTTGAAACATAAAAAAAAATGCATCAACAAAAAACAAGGATCATTATAATTAAAAATTCATCCCATATTAAAAAGAAAAAAGAGCAAACTCTTCATAAAATTATTGTTCAATTTACAATTATATACTTACATCATACAATGCAGTCCAAATGGATGTAAATTAATTTGAAATACAAATTTACCATCTCAAACTCATCATTATAATATATTAAAATACAAATTTGATGACAGTATAATCATTATATTTGAAAATTTCATACAAAAATCACATGTTTTTGAACAAATTATAGTTGAACATACAATTAATGAAACACTATTAGAAGTGTAGAACATCAAAAGCATTTAAATTATTTTGATAAAACCAAATTAGAAATTAAATATTATATGAATGCAATAAAAGTATGTGTTTCTCAAACATCAATTTTTGAATGGTTAAATCAACTTAAAACAGAGAGTGTTATGTGTATCACCTTATACACACAAACACAACAGCAACAACATAACATTTGACATTAAGAGGATACAACACAACACAAATATATAGATTTAAGCTTAGGTTTATAATGTTAGATTTAAGCTTTTCTCTTTATAATGTTCTAGTTTATTAGATATATCAGATTTTAGGTTGTAGAAAGTTCACAAATGAATGTCATTGGAGCATGTAAATGTGTGTATAAGCATCAAATTTTAAGTAGTGGAATTCAAAATTAAATAGTACAAGTGTCCCAAGTCATCAAACATTGAAATTTTTAAATCTGATTTTCATAAATGTGGTTGGCATGTAAAAATGTTCATGTATAGATTTTAGAACTTTGAAGATTAGTTTCTATTAAAAATGCAATTGCAAATTTTTCAAACATGGAAATTTTTAAATGTAATTTTACAATTGTTATTATTTAAATCCGCTAAGATTTAAATTTTGAGATAGGAAATTTGAAATAAATAAAATCTCTACAAATCCAAGTTTTAAAATGCAAAAATTAAATTTTGAAATGTGAGGTTGAACATTAAATATATCAAAAGCTTTTACATAAATAGTGCAGTAAAAATTTCAAGGTAATATTTTGTTAGCAATTTCATTATGAAATTATTATGAAAAAAATCACTTCATTAAAAAAGTAAAAAAAATATTATTAATGTTCAAAATAAATAATTTAAAAAATTGTTATTATAAAATGATGGATTAGAATTTTAAAAACCAAAGCCATAGAAAAATAATAATAATAAATTAAAAACTAAACCACAAAGCATATAAACACAATAAAAACGCAGACACTCCTCCATGATAGCTTTGGTCATGGCTATCCATGAAGGATGGGAGAAGGGGCAAGCCCCTCTCAAAAAGAAAATGCTTGACTATATATCTATTATATAGTTTTCTTATGTTTACATCAACAATAATATAATTGTATTAACCAATTACACATCATCTATTTGCTACTCCTATATGACTTGGACCTTCCATCAACCTCCCCTCTCCATGTACTTGTCTGGCACAGTACCTTACTCTTGTAAAGAACATTTTCTACATACCTATTTCATATCACAAGAGAATTAAATATTTAGTAGCAATTTTAGTGTGCATTAATAAAAACAAAAACAATCACCTAAATATTCTCTCGAATCTAACTGCTATTCTGTTGGTCTATATCATGAATTGATTACATTCTAGTGCAAAACTTCTTCTCACCTTCCAACTCACCAAAAAGATGTTACTCTTTTGTTAAACAATATTCCATGTGTGCTCTCCTCCTTAGTCCACCTATATCATAAGAAGGTTAAATGTTTAACAACCATTTTATCTTGATACAATAAATACAAAATACAATTAATTAAATATTCTTTCTAATACAATTCAAAATAAATAAATGGGACACATAAAAGAAATTTGGCTTTTATAAATTTCCCCACTCATTTCACATGAAATTAAAAGTAATAAACTGCAATATATATTGTTATGCATGCTAATAGAAAGTCTTGAACAACTAAATATCCTCTATTTTCTCACACAATATCAGCAACCCCTAATAATATGGGCTAAACTCACAAAAATGACACTAATATGGGCTACCTCCTCCACAAAATTGTTCAGAAATAGAAAACACACTTGTATGGGCTATCTCACAAAAATGTTCATAGTATACTGATCCAGAGAGAATAAAGAATGCTAAACCTGTATGACACCATTTCTAAGAGATTCATTTCAAACAAGGAGGCAGCAATTTTGCTTCAACCTTTGACAAAATAAAAGTGCCTATCCTAAACTACTCATTAGCAAAAATCACAAGACCTATTGCCCCAGAGAAAGCGTTGTCCCTCTGACAAAACCGTGAGCAGCAGTGGGCAGGGGCAGAGGCATGAAGGAGAGGAAGTTATTGCAGAGCCTATTACCTTACCGGGCAGCAGAGGAAGTTATTGCAGAGCCTATTACCTTAGCGGGCAGCAGAGACAAGAACAAAACAAAAACCAGAACAGGGCCGCATTGCCTTGGAGAAACCAAGAGTGGTTACCCTCACGCAAGGATTTGTTTCCATAGCTATGCTAACTGGGGTTGTGTGAGACCATATCTTTGAACGAATCCTGATAAACCCCAATTTTTTTAAAAGGTTTTCATTGATTTAAAATTTACCGGGTTTCTCTAAAAGCAAAAGCAAAACAAACGCACGCTGAAAAATATAACTCTGCTCTATTAAAAACGAACATTATAAAAGAAAATAAACCTGCAACTATCCAAGAACATTGACAGCTCTTAAATACAGTCTTACAAATCCAAAGCATCAGATATCATGTATTCTTTAAATTGGGTTTATCTTTACATGGAATTACATGGAGTTGTGTAAATACAAGGGAAAACTATATAACAGTTTTATTTATGAATAAATTATCAATTAGGAAAGCCATAATTTAGATTTTCACCTGCAATAGAAAAGACCCATATAAATCCGAAATTATATCCTTATACTGCAAACACAAAGCCAAAACAAGGAGTATTAGGAAGACAAATGTGGATAATAAAATGATCCAAGCGCACACACAATTAATTCAGATGATCCATTACAAAACCATCTTAAAATACAAATAAAAAGTAAAAGGGTGCATACCTTGTCCTAGTGGGATCCCATGTCCTCTTCTTTTCTCTTTAGCATTCTCTTGCCTCCTAACCCCAACCAACTAGAGTCAAACTCCTCTCCCTCCTAACCCAAACCAACTAGATCCAATCTCCTCCCCCTCCCCACCCAAATACCCAAACCAACTAGATCCCATCTCCTCTCCCTCTCCACCCAAATTGAAAAGAGAAAACCAGAACCAAGCCAAAATAAAAATTCTAAAATAAAAGAAAAACAAACAAAAACCCAGAAAGACAGACACAATAACAATTATTCAATTAAGCATGGCCATGCTGGAAAAACAACAAAAAAACAAACCAGAAAACTGGTAAAAACATCTAACAAATCTGATTTCTTCTCTCTCGGGCAACTCACAAATTAAATTCCACGCACTGGTATGGGTCGGCTGATTGTGAAGCTCCACCGTTAGCATCAGATGGAACAATGCCAAATGGAAAGGCATAATCAGGGAAGCTAGAAAACAACGCCCACATGCATGGCTCCTCTACGCATTCCTGCATAATCAGGGAAGCTAGAAAACAACGCCCACATGCCTGGCTCCTCTACGCATTCCTTTCCTGTCGTAAGGACGGAATGCCCATACTCGCCTCGCTTCAACTGTACAACCTCCCTACCTAATGCCGCAGGATTGGATGGGCTATTTATGTTTTAGGGATTTCATTTCGTATGCCTAAAGATTTTGGAATCCGACAGGCTGGCACCAGGTGAGGCGGTTCATAGCTTTTATAAAAATTTGAAATGGGGCCGTTGAGTTTGAAATCAAAATTCACCAACATCACCCTTCACCTCCGGATATATATAATTAAAATATTGCTTTGATATTAATGTTTTAATTTCTTCTTTAATTATTATTATTTGCTCATGAATATGATAAAGTTTAAGAGGATTAGGTTATTTATTTTTAATGATATTATTAAGTTGAGAAATATAATGTACTATATAAAATGGTTGGTTTAATGGAATAGTTTAATATTATATTGGTGCATTTTATTTTTTTCTAGAGAATTGCATATACTAAGAATATTTGTTTGCATCATCAAGTTTATTTTACACTAGACAATTCCAACTAATTTTTCACTTGCACATTAGTTCATTGTGCTCAATATGTTTCTTTCACAAATGCCAAAAAATATTACCACAAACTAACTTGTTCTCTATCAATATCACTCAAAATGCTAACAAACTTCAATTGATCCAATAATCTAACCATGTTTTAAGAGGCACCTTCATACATAACCTTGTGCCTTTCCTCCGTGCTTTTAGAAAACAAAATATTATAAAAGGCATACATCCAATACCTACAACTCTTTCTAGCTATAATTGCCTTTATTTTCCTTCCAATCATCCATCAATCACATTGCAATACTTTTCCTCTCACTTCTTCCATCTTCCACATACTTTTCCATGGAAAGAAGTATAACATGGTGGCATTTGACTAGAGGTCATGGTATTCCCTAATCACATTGGAAAAAAGAAGCATGTTATTAATTCCTACATTGCTCACTGATTGCTAGGCTATATCCATTTTGGTCTTCTTTCCAACATAATACTTGTTTTCAATAACTCTAACAGCGTCCACACCAATAACGATTTTATCATTGATACACATTCTCTTTCCTCAAGAGACAAGCACCATGACCCGATGCCTCCTTTCAAAGGATTTTGTACAAATGTGTAATCTCTATTTTATGTTCTTGAGTTTTCTTTTGGGGCGGAATACAAGAAATCACATGCATACCATGATTACTCAACTATATGCCTCTCCTAGACAATACTTCTAAACTATGGTATTGGGGGTAATCACCGGCTTTTCTAAAACCGAGAATAATATTCTTTTCGATGGGTTAAAATATATTATTTTATTGGCAAAAAATTGCACCTCCCTCTTCTCCACAAGAGTGGAGCCATTTCCGAAGAAATCATATCCCAACCTCAATCACACGGCTTTATGAATGTCACAATAAAACTCCATTACGTTCTTCCACAGATTGTGACCTAACTCCTTAATGTTGTCTTCGTAGAGTTGGGACAAAGGCTATGTGAAGGATCTAACATTCACTTAATGCATTGGAGAAATTTGAACAAACTTTGCATCTTTTCAATAGTCGAGATATAGCACACATCCATCAATCTTGCATTTTTTGCACCTACCTACAAAGACTTGTGTCACAACATTACTCAAACAATATTCATTCAACGAATAATGGGAGGATACTAGCCACCTCGCTATCTTTTCTTTCGTTTATAGCACCCCTCGCCAATCATACTTGGGAATGATGTTTACATTCTTAATACTCTTATGGAGGGCTACAAAATATCAACAAGAGATTATGATGCATATGACATGAACATTGTCTTCCTTCTCTCAAATCTTGCACACACTAGGTCTCTTTGTCGATATTTTCAACATCTCTATTGAGTGGTTATCTTAGATCTCCGCACTCCTCCTATCATTTCTCGCGATCACAAATTTGAACAAAATAATTTTTATGTTATATCATAGTTTAAAAATTCAATGTGTGTTCAAACTAATAAGCCCAATAAACACAACAAAGATAAACTATGAACCTTGCAGAGACCTCGAGGATACTCTATCTATTGAACCTAATCACTACATACTCTTGTGCATTGGTGTGGCTGTGAGAGGAACTCGCAAATACTTTGTGGGGAGGGAATCCCTTTGGAAGCCAGGAATTCTTGAAATATTTCTCTGAATAGCAATGTTAATGTTTAAGAAGAAGATTTTTGACTTAGAGAGATTGACCTCCATACCTGTAGCCATGGCAAATTCCTTCACGATTTGATTGTAGGCTGAAGCTTCATTGACTTTGGGAATTTCTCGCAGCATGGTATCATCTACAGATTGTTGGTGAGTCAGAGCTTGACCATTCTCAGATAATTGAAGCCCTTTGATTTTGCCCATTGCCTTGGCATGCTTAATGGACCTTCCAAGCCCCTCCATCATGAGAATGAAAAGAAAGGGAGAGAGCGGGTCTCCCTTCCTAAGGCCTCTAGGAAGAAAGAAGATCTCTGAGGGAGAACCATTCACCAAAATTGAGAAGCTGGAAGTAGTCACGAGAGCCATGACCCATCTTACCTAGTTGTGGTCGAACCCAAAAGCAGTGAGAACCTTCTTGATGTAAATCCAATTCACCTCGTCATACGCTTTGACAATATCCAATTGCATGATCATCCCCGCCTGCCTTTTACTGGTAAGCGTGTGAACCACCTCATGGGCTTGAATAATGTTATTTAAAATCTGTCTACCCTCCACATAACCTGATTGTTCCTCTGACACTAAAGAAGGAAGGAGAGGTTTTAGTCTATTGGCCACTGCCTTGGATATTATCTTGTATACCACATTACATAAAGTTATGGGTCTGTACTTATCTGCAGTTTGAGCTGAACCCTGTTTGGGGATCAGGGAGATGAAGGAGGTGTTGAGGGCTTTCAGGATAGTTTTGCTACCCCTAGAATCCTCCACCACATTCAGAATATCCTGTTTGACAATATGCCGAAAAGCTTTAAAAAAATCCACATTGAAACCATCTGGGCCTAGTGCTTTGCAATTCTGCATGTCTTTGAGAACCTTGCTGACCTCCTCTTCAGTAACAGGTCGATTAAGGTTAAAATCGTCCTCTCTAGACACCAACTTAGGGATATGCCTTGTAATTTCCCTCATGGATTGTTCCCTGTCTGGATTATTTTCCCGAGTGATGTTTCGGAAATGCTGAACAAGTGCAGCGTCAATATTCTTATGAGTGTTCTGAAGCTCCCCATTCTCATATTTTATCGTAGAGATTCTGTTGTATGCTCTATTAGCCATAGTGGATCTATGGAAAAACCTTGTATTCCGCTCTCCTTCCTTGAGCCATTGAACTCTAGACTTTTACCTCCAAAATATTTCCTCTTGTTTGCATAAATTTTCCCATTCTTGATGGTGTTTATTAGCCTGGTCGCTTTTGAATTTGTCAAAGCCATCTTCGATTAGTTCCTCGTTGAGTTCATAAATTTTGATTTCCAAAGATTTCTTGTTCACAAAAATGTTACCAAAATCCTTCTTGTTCCATTCTTTGAGCCTGAACTTGATATGTTTTAGTCTTATATGAAGGAGGCACATTTTTTATCCCTGGAATTGCAAGTCTTCAGACCACCATCTTTCAATGTTACTGGTGAAGTCCAGGTGGGAGAGCCAGATATTCTCGAATTTGAAGGGCATATTCCTTAGAGAAACCATACCCTTGATTTCCAATTGAATCGGCTAGTGATCGGAACCTCCAAAGGGATGAACTCTTGTTGTTATTTCTTTATCTATAAGCATAAGCTCCTCTGATATCATAAACCTGTCTAATTTAGAGGCTACGTGTGCCTCCCCTCCTCTTTTGTTGTTCCAGGTAAAAAGGTCGTTGCTTAATTCTGAATCAACCATTTTCATATCATCTGTGAATGATTGGAATGCTAAGGAGTCTTTGTTTAGCGCTCTGGTACCTCCTTTTTTTTTTGAAAGAGATTTGATCATATTAAAATCACCTCCCATGATCCAAGGAATTCCAGCCTCTCTGTTCCTGAGATCAATTAGGGATTCTCGCAATTTGTGTTTGTCATCTATTCTTTGAGGACCATAAAAATTTGTGACCAGGAAGGTTTCCGAAACCCCCAATCGTTGAATGACCACTAATAAGTAATTTCTAGATGCCTCTCCATCTATTATGTTGACTTTTTGGGGATTCCAAAGAGTGAGAATGCCCCCCACTGTGTTTTCAGCTTTAACCTCTAGAAACTCAAATCTATTGAGCCATTTGATATGAATTAGTTTTAATTTCTGAATGGAACATTTCGTTTCGTGGATGAACATCATATCTCGCATTTCTTGTTTCATTCTATAACTAAGCATTCTTTGTTTTCTTTTACTACCTAGACCTCCGATATTCCAGGATGTGAACTTCATAATTAAATATTTCTGAAGGAGTAACTCATTAGGTCTTTCATCTTACCCGAGTCTATCATTAACTTTCCACACTCCATCAAGAGGTCCTTCTGCTTTTCCCTACCCCTCTTCTTTCCTGCATTTCTAGTAGCTAATCCTGGAGTTGATTTCATTGTTTTTACACCTCTCTACTCCTGCTTGTCAATGGTTTTTCCTTTATCTAACCCCCTTTCCTGAGCTTTCCATAAAAAACAAATGTTGTGTTCTGTTGCAGTCTTCTTGGGGTAGTGAATCTATCCCTCCAATGATTCCCTGCATCAAGAACCCTTCCAAATCTAGGTGTTCCTTATCTAGAATTTCCTGAAGTTCATGGTCCTCTAGATCTGTTTCACTCTAGGTCATTTCCCAATCCATCTCTAGTTCTGTTTCACTCATCATAGTTTCTTTCTTATTACCAATATCTTGTGTTGGGTCGCAGTTTTCTTCCTTTTCCTTTTCATTAGGGCCGTCCTCCATAGATTGGTCTTCATTTGCCATTTCTTCATTCTCTTCTAGTGCTTGATACCTATTCTCACTCGCCTTTTGACCCTCATTATGATGTTGCTTTGGTCCTTTTTTACCTCCTTTTCCTCTACTTGCCACTTTCTGAAAGCTTTCAGTGTCCTTCATTGCATTAGGTTTGTCGTTGTTGCCTGCTCTACTAAGAGGGCAATCTCCGAACAAGTGTCCATGTTCGTGGCATTTACGACATCTGAACGGGATATGCTCATAGTCAACAGTTTGCACCCATTCCTCATCAAAAACTTCGAGGATGACTTCATCCGGAAGGGCTCTCATAGATCCATTTCTACACAGATCCTTGCATAAGATGTGTATTTGCCCCTTCTTGTGGCTTCCGAAGCTTTGACAAAATGACCTTGTTTGTTGGCAATGGCAGCAAGCGATTCAGTTTGCCAGTGATCAAGAGGTAGTGAATAGAGCCTTACTCAGTCAGGTACCAAAGTGAAAGTCTCCCGCTCTCGAACAAAGTTCATCATCCAAGGCCGCATATAGAGGCGAGTTGCTGCATAAAACTAGGTTCCTCCTTCGAATATTTTGTGTTTGTCTTTGATGTTTGTGAACACCACGGTGAAAAATCCCTTTGACCCAAGAAGAAGATCGATGCTTCCTTTGGGTTTCTAGTGGTACTTGATCCATGTCTGTAAATCCTTTTCAGTGGACCATAGTCCCATGAATTTGCAAATTATAGCGTAAGTCCCCATATGTTCTCTGTGCCCCTGCAGTGCAAGATCATTTAACACTACTCTAAGAGTGATCTCCATTTTGGGTCTCCATGGTCCTTTTTGTTTATTGTTCGTTGTTCCCCGGCTTTTGTCTTCTTCCTCCTTATCTTTAGTGCTGCCATTTTCTTTGGGCCTGGCCCCATCTGTCTCCTTTTCATTATTTCGCTTTTCTTCTTCCACAGAACCTCTGACATTATCCAATGGGGACTTGCCTTTCCTCGCAACGGCGTCCTTGTAGGAGGGAGTGGAGCTCCCTTCTCTGTGGCCCTCCATTAGGAGCAACCACTGAAACTCTTGGAAACCCTAGCTGCGCGTCTCCTCACACTTCGCATTCTAGATGAACTTCAATATATCCAAAAATTTAACTACCTCTTATTATATATAGTTCGTTTTAAATAAATTTATATATATGTTTAATTTAAAAACTACAAATTATAATAAAAATATATTTTCTATTGTACAACTTTTAATTTGAAAATTAAGTATCACACACTCCACTATAAATTTAGAGAAGTTCATATCCATTAAACATCAAATTTCAATATATTTAAATTAAATTAAATAAAGCGTTTTTGCATAAAGTAATATTATAATATATTATATGATTATAATATATATGAAAGGTAATATTATATTGTTGTGTATAATATATTGCTATAATATCCATCAGATTAAAACAAAATTTACAATTTTGTAGATATTATATTTAAATATATTATGAAAGGTTACAAGCTAAAAATTTCAATTAATCTTAAATTACAACATTACATTATGATGAAAAATGTATATAAAAATCATGTGTGTGTGTGTTTTATATATAAATGTAAAGAATTCAAAAACACATGAATAACTAAAATATCAATTTTTCTTATTTCAAAGAATTTTAATCCCAATCAAGGTGTTGATGGACGAAAGAAATGAGTATGGGATGGGCGATCCATGCAATTAAGAGAGATGGCTTGGTGGCCATCCTTTGCGACACGTCTTTGCATCATGACAAATGGATTTTCTTATGTGAGATTTCAGGAGACCTCCAACACTACTGTAATTGGTTTTTGGGAGAGTTCTCGTTTGTTTCATGGTAAATATTTGGGTTGCGCTAGTGGAAGGGAGGGTTTGAATTTGGATTCCTCTTTACGAGTCAAAATTTATGGTTTGTTTCATGGTGAATATTTGGGTTGGGCTACATGAAGAGTAGTGGAAGGGAGGGTTTGAATTTAATTTATTTTTTTAAATGAGAAACAACCTTATGTTTAAAATTTTGCACTCCAAAAGTGGTACTTTGGTAAACAAATTAACCCTTCACCAACAATTTTTTGCTTAAAACATTTTTCTTATATTCTTATTGTTTCATTATAATTAATAATTATAACATATTTTCTATTTTAAAATCTATATTTATATCATTTCCTCTAGTAACGAAGTTAATAATCAAATTAAAATTAATTGTAAATATCAGAAGTACTTGATTATAAGTTTTGTTCAAAACCATTATAGACACGCTCTCATAGAAAAGACAATGCAATGGGCCCTACTTTGTCACTCTTGTTATCATTTTAAACTTAAAACAAATCATAAGAATGACTAATTGATTTTAAATTAAAGACCATCTTGACATAGAGTAGAGGAGAAGTAAAGCAAATACACAACCTAAAGTGATTTGTTGTGGGTTGGCTTAGGTAAAGAATGATAATGGCTGATTTTAGACTAAAATATGCCACCTTATATACAAGTATACAACCATTCACCATGAAGTCCACCATTAGAAACCATTACTTTAGCAACGTTGTGTTTAATAAGATCATTAGTTAATGGTATTAGGATTTATGGGCCTTTGGAGTTATTAGGGCTAATGGTTGCATACTTGTTTATAAGGGAAGAGTGGTTTAAGTTCAACTCTTCTAGCAAAAAAGATAAACACATATGTTTGAGGAGCTTTACAACATATAATTTTGAACTCAATTAAGCTTTCTTAGTCATTCTACATTTGAACGAGAATTGCGAAAAGATAATCATGCAAAATAGAATTAGTATGGTCATTTTAATTTCCATATTTACATGATTATAGTCCTACACATATAATCAATTAATTCGATTAAAATATGTGGAAATTTGAGTTTTCTTTTCCATGGAAAAGGTTTGAGTTCTCCTTCACTGAATCGCTTCGGCATAGGATATATGGATTGAGATTCTTAATTATTTTTTAAACGTCCTCATAATTAATTTATGTTGGGAGGACCTAAAATAAAAATCTCTATGCAAATTTACATGCTTCGAGGCTTCTCCTCTCAATGATTTAGGTATGTGAACCCAAGTATTGTTTTCTCCAATTACTTTTTCGAACCCAAAACGATATAAATTATACACACACACACACACAATTGAGAAGCGAGAGAATAATATATTGTTTTTATAATGTCTATTCTAATCATATACGATGTAAGATGAATCAATTCTAAGCTAATATACACAATACATAAACCATCTCCTCTCTCCTATGTCTCACATATGAGCATGTAATCTTCTTTTAATAAAAACACAATTCCATTTGAAAACGGAGGATTATTGAGTAAAAATAGTCTTACTTGTTAAGGTATCATATTTTAGAAGTTTCATTTAGGGTTTTGTTTTCAAAGGATGTGGACACCATCTCTCATATCAAAAATTGGTGCTTGTATCATAGAAATATGCACTTCTATTGCTAGCCTGTACAACTAGCTCAACAATCCTACCCCTTTATATATATATATATGTGCACTTCTATTGCTAGCCTCTACAACTAGCTCAACAATCCTACCACTTTATATATATATATATATGTATGTATTTTATGAAAATGAACACAAGAAGCATTTTGATATTTCAAATGGTTGTGAAGGTGGCACCATTCAAATAAATAAAAGGTTTCAATCGATCAAACCTTGTTGTAACCCCATCAATTTCTGAAGCTAAAAGAAATTTTCAATCATCAACTTTCAGTAAGCCCCGGAGAACAATACATATCATATGAATACATGAGACATGAAGTCTCACATTCTCACATCAAAAAATACCTATTTAAACCCGAGTTTGACATGAATCTACGTAAGTTTCTGAGCTAAAAGTTGTATACGTAGAATTCGCAATGTGTCAATATGCATATCAAACATAAATTTTGATGCTTTTAAGAGATGTCAATGACCAATTCCACCATGACCTTACGCCTCCTCCACTCCTTTTCACAGATTAGATTTCATAGGTGACTATGGTGTGGAATTACAATATACACATATTATGCAAAAAAGAGGAGAGCCCTTATCCAAAGCCTAATAGTCCATACTAACATGTAGCAATCCCTCTCCATATCATTCTCAGTCACAGTCACGAGAGAGGCACGCATATAGGCAACATTAATGCTTGCCTAATCTTTACAATCTTAATCCATGCTCCGTGAATAAATGGATGTGAAATACCCTTCGACACGATAGTCAAACTCGCTTTGCAAGCAATAAATTACATGACCAATGGAGCCATGACTTACATTGCATCAAGAGTTCCTAACATTGATTTTTCCATTCTTTGTAAGCCCAAACTGTTAAATGGTTTTTACACCTGACACCGTGACAGTCACCAACCAAAGTGGAACACAAATTTGTATGGACTACTAATAACGTTTTAGGAAAATAATAAACCATCAAAAATGTGTTTTGTGAAGTTTATAACACATGAGGAAAAACACTTAGGCAAAATGTTTGAACGTCAAATACGGGCAAAATGCCTTGTGACTCACATTTTTCCCATTAAATTCCAATCCTTGTTGAGGGAAGTTGATCAAAACATAAGTCAAAGAAAGTGAGCTCTATATTTATTGATATATATTTTATATAATATAAAATCACACAAACAAAATGAAATAACTATTTTTGAATCTTATCACCAAAGAATAAACTATAAAAAAAAAAATCACCATTATAATATATTAAAAAATGAATTTAATTAGGGAAGGGAATATATTGGCTATAATAATATTCATATATCTTTCGAAATGGAAAGAGCTCTCGAATCCCTTGTGGTGCCTAGGGTTTCCCCCAAAAGCCTAGTCGCCCAATCTTTGCTCTATTTGCATGGATTTTCTGCACATAGTTCAATGGTGAATCCTCGTGATTTGGCAAATAAATATTTTTCTTTTGCAGTTACAGCTTGCAATAAGGCTATTTCTTCTTCATTTTCGTACAATTCTATGTTGAAGTCTAGTTGTGGTCCTCCAGTGGTGCAAGTGGTGCAAGATAATTTTTCTCTCTACATTCTTCTAGATGAGGAAGCTTTAGACTCTGAAAAATATTTTCAAGTAATGGTTTGGTTTGCATGTTTTATGGGTTATGGGCATGGCTTGTGGATGTGCTTAAATGTATCTCTAAGACATGGAAGCCCCTTTCGAGGGAAGCGTTGAATATTTACCCTATGGCACGAGGTTTCTTCACTGTGATTGGAGAGAAGAAGGCTACATGTGAAGTTGGGCGATGGTTTTGGGGGAGCCCTAGCCTCTCCATGCACCGCTCGTGTTCCCCTTTCGATCCGGTTACGAAATAAATTTATACCACCCGAGTTTTGATAAGACTATTGAACCCTCCCTTGGATTTTTGGAGTCACGCATAACTTTCCTCCATTGGGAACCTGGTGGGAAAATTCTATGGTAGTTGTACTTGTTATTAACAACACAAGGAAAAAAAATGCAGATCACATTAGAACATAGTAACAAGGATTAGATGGAAAACCTTGGGTAGGATAAAGCTTCAAGCCATTTCCAACAAGCACTAGTGGGTAACCCCAACTACTCCTAAACATTGTGCTACACACTTCACTAAATCCAATAAAATCAAGACCAATAGAAATGTGAGCACCAAAAGGATGGTTAAATGCACTAACTCCAAACTTGAAGAGAGGGAGCGGAAAACCAACTCTAGAAGAAGCCACGATTTCAAGTTACAAGTCTGATTGACAGAGTCAAAGTTACCCATTAATTGGCCATCTCTAGCCCCAAACTACTAATACATAGACTAGTTCAAAGCACAAACAAACCAAACCGTTGGCAAAAGGTGAAAAATGGAAAAATAAATTCCTAGTGGCCACATGAAATTTGTTGGGCATGTTGAAAGTCCCCACAAATAATACCACCTAATAGGAGGGAACTATGTAGCACATCATAAAATCAGGTGATAGAGACAAGAGTGAAGACTTGCCATACTCTTAAGCTTAATAAGAAATGCTCACAAGTTTGGTGAATAGGGTGGGTTGGCCACCCAACCAACCCTCTTGAATTGAAATATGAAGCAATGGGGTGGTGAGAAAGCCTCCCAACCTTATGGGTACTCTTGATATCCACCTCCATGAGGGGATAAAACAATGGTCCTTAATATCTATAAACAAATAATTTTAATTAAAAGAATCAAATTATATATTTATTATATATAAACATTTCATGAAAAGTGGGAAAGCATTGGGGAAATCATCCTTGAATATGCAATTTAAAATTATAGAATTAAATGTCTCACAATCAAATACATTTTAATTTTTTTTACACGTCACTCCCCTACACATCAAATTTCAATGTATTTAAATTATTTTAAACTACACAAATTGTACACACATGTATTCAAATTAATTCAAAACACATATAAAATGGCATACAAAACTCACACCATAATTAATTAAAAATTTAAACATTTCAATAAAAATTCACACTTCTTTTATTATAAAAAAATAAAGTGAAATATACAATATAAACTTATAATATCATACAAACAAAATACAAATTTTTTAAATGTTCATGTCTCTCAAACATAAAATCTCCAAGTACTTACAGTAATTTAAACTATTGTAAAACCCAAAGTGTTAATTTTTTATATCTAAACATTTCACGAAAATAGGAAACTATGGGGTAAGCTTAAATGAGTATGAAATTTAACACTATATAATTAAATGTGATGCAATCAAATGCAGTTTATTTGTTTACAAGTCACTCCCCAAAACATCAAATTTCAATGTATTTTTATTATTTTAAAATACACAAATCATACCCCTGTATTCAAATTAATTCAAAATACATATAACATAGCATACAAAAATGAGAGTACAATAAATTCAAAATTTAATCATTTAAGGGAAAAATCACATTTTTTTTTATAAACAAATATAGTTTAATATACAATATAATATCATACAAATACAATATATTTTTTTTAAATGCTTATCTCTCAAACATCAAATTTCCAAGTACTTACATTATTTTTAGCTATTGTAAAACACAAACTGCTAATTTATTATATCTAATTTTTTTTTTAAAAACATCAAATTTCAACTTATTTTAATTATTTTAAAGTACACAAATTTTAAGTTGAAATTAATTCAAAATACATATAAAGTGTCATACAAAATACATACAAGAACTAATTATAATATCATACAAACACAATACAAATTTTTTAAATGGTATGTCTCTAAAACATCAAATTTCCAAGTACTTACATTATTTTAAACTATTGTAAAACAAACAATGTTAATTTATTATATCTAAACATTTCATGAAAAATATGAAACTATTGGGGAAAAGATGGGTGAATATGCAATTTAAAATTATAGAATTAAATGTCATACAATCAAATACAATTTTTATTTTTATTTTTATGGGTTACTCCCCCAAAACATCAAATTTCAATGTATTTAAATTATTTTAAAATACACAAATTTTACACATATATTCAAATTAATTCAAAATACATATAATATCCCATACAGAAATCACAATCACAACATAATTAATTAAAAATGTAAACATTACAAGAAAATATCACAATTTTTTATTTTTTATTTTTTTTTTTATCAACGAATATAGTTTACTATACAATATAAAATTATAATAACATACAAACACAATACACAATTTTTTTTTTTAAAATGTCCATCTCTCTCAAACATCAAACTTTCAAGTACTTGCATTATCTTAAACTATTGTAAAACACATGCTGTAAAGTTATTATATCTAAACATTTTTGAAAGAACTAGGGAAACCATAGTTGGATATACAATATAAAATTCTAGAATTAAATGTCATAAAATCAAATACATTTTTCTTAACAAGTGAGACCCTCAAAACATCAAATTTCAATGCACTTAAATTATTTTAAAATACACAAATTTCACACATATAATTTAAACATTTAAAAAAAATAACACATTTTTTTTATAAACAAATATAGTTTAATATACAATATAAAATTATAATATCATACAAACAAAATACACCTTTTTTTAAATGTCCATGTCTCTCAAACATCAAATCTCTAAGTAATTGTATTATCTTGAACTACTGTAAAATCCTAAAGTGTTAATTATTGTATCTAAACATTTAATGAAAAATCTGAAAATATTGGTGAGAGCATAGCTTAATATGCAACTGTAAAAATTATAGAACTAGATGTCATACAATCAAATACATTTTCTTAGTTTTTCTTTACAAGTCACTCCCCCAAGCATCAAATTTCAATGTATTTAAATCATTTTAAAATGCACAAACTTCACACACTTGTTCAAATTAATTCAAAATACACATAATATCCCATACAAAAATCACAAAGTAATTAATTCAATATTTAAACATTTCAATAAAAATTCACCACCATAGTTTTAATATACAATATAAATTTCTAACACCATACAAACACAATACACAATTTTTGTAAATGTTCTCCTCTCTCAAACATTAAATTTCCAATCACTTACATTATTTTAAACTCTTGTAAAAACACACAGTCTTACACCCATAACCAAATGCAAACAACAAAACATTTACATAAACCATTAACATGGTACAACATAGCACACTAAATATAATTAAATATAACAAAACATATAAATTAAAAGTTTTAGTTTTATATAAATTTTAGAATTTGAAATCATCAATTTTTATTTTTAGTGTTTTCATGATATTTAATTTTTATGTGTTTTGTAATTTTAAATGTACATCTTGAAAAGTGTTTGTATAAATGCTCAAATTTTGAAAGTTCATTATTATTAATTATCTAGAATTTTAATTTGTAGAGACTTGTCAAAAATCAAAAAATAATTCTAAATTCCATTTTCCCATTGTCATTAACATGTATTAAAAATTGAAATTTTATAATATGGAATATAAAATACACTATTAAGTTTTAAAATGTTAGGGTGGAATTTAAAATGCAACCTCTCAAATTAATTTAAAATACATTATATTATAAATATAAATTAGTTTAATTAAAATTTGAGATTTAAATATTTAATGGAAGATTCAAAAATTTATAAAATAAAATGTCATAAAGTACAAAATAAATTTAGAAATTCATGTATAGATGGCAAAAAAATGCGATCTATATGTAGATTCACTTGAAACATAAAAAAAAATGCATCAACAAAAAACAAGGATCATTATAATTAAAAATTCATCCCATATTAAAAAAAAAGAAAAGAAAAGAAAAAAGAGCAAACTCTTCATAAAATTATTGTTCAATTTACAATTATATACTTACATCA
>APFE030703701.1:6085-19539 GCA_000404065.3 Pinus taeda | reverse complement strand
TGAATCTGAGTGTTAAAATGAAAAAGTATCTGATTTGATAATACTGATTCACCCCCCCTCTCAGTATTATTTCCAACAAAAGGGAACTTCATTTATAAGTTAGACTATGATTTTGTAAATCGTGCAGTCTAACTTATAGACTAAAGAGCCTTTTTCACTAGAATCCAACAATACAATTTCAAGCAAGAATATGATTTTTTGTTGTTTAAAATACATTTTTTGAATGCATAAATGGATTCAACACCCTGAAAATCCAAGGCCATTTGGATGTTTTAAATTGATATGAGATATTATTATTATTTTTAATTTGATTTATCAAATATTTAATCAGATATTTTAAAAGTATTATAGATATGAGTAATACATTAAAATTTTAATCACATGTTTTAAATTAATTTGAAGTCTTCTAATAACTCTAATGTACACTATGTAAAAATTTTGCCACTACCTTATTTGACCCATTTATTGTGATGGGAATTATGAAATAGCATTGATTCTTTGAACAAAACATAATATGACTACTACCTGTAAAACAATATTATAAATATATTATTATATTATACTATCAATTAAACGAAAATAAAATACAATTGAAATAGACGATATACAATTTTCTCTTGAATTTAAAAGCAAGCCAATTTCAATAAACTGTATAATATTTACCACAAACTTAAATATTGTGCAATTAGATAGATAGACATGGCCATGTCATGGTTATCACTTTTAATTCCACTGTCTTATAAGAATAATTATTTTTCGAAGACTAGGAATTGGAATTACAGTAGTTTGAATCTATAAAATTGTTATTATATGCTTATTTTTTTTTTCGGTAAAGACTAAATCTATTAAGTAAAATATAGTACAAGCAGGAGGAGCAAAAAACCTCCGCAGACCGGAATGATGGATTCATCAACCTCGGTCCCGGAGGAAAGATACAGACACAGAGCTATAGGAAAAGCAAGATACCGACAGACCGGTAATGATGGACTCATCAACCTCGGTCTCGGAGGAAAGATACAAACTCAGAGCTACAACAAAAGAATTAAGAGCAAAGACTCACTATCAGGCTATTACCCCAGCGGGTCGGTACCTGCACCACAATGTTTTTTCCCTTTCTTTTTGTTTACTTTTGTCCAAACATCATGGGGAGAATGGGCTAGGACAACCTGAAGACTGGAGTTTTCTATCTCCGGGGACTCCTTCTCTGATTCGGAGGAAGAAGTCTCATGGGGACGTTTCTGGGAACTAGCTGTGACAAGGGTGTGCCCCATATTGTTCGACGGCGGATCCATCGGCCGAGGCGACTGATCTGGTGCTGACTCGCTTTCCTTCTTTTCCATACTTGGGGAATTGGGGCTTCCAGCTGGCGGCGGTGGACAGGGAGCCCAACGCTTGGGCTTGGAATGAGCGAAGAGGCCCTTTTTCGTTCTTGCTGACAGCGATGGGCAGGAGTTATGCAGGTGCCCTGTTATGTGACAATGGCGGCAACGGAAAGCAGTGTTTTTGTACTCTATATACTGGGTCCAGACAAAGTCCTTAATCTTGAGATTGATGTATTCAGGAAATCCCTTGCTTAAGTCAAGCTCCACACAAACTCTGGCATATGTATAGAGCCCTTTCCGCTCTCTCTCGTAATCTCCCTTTACAAAGCATCCCAAGGCATTGCCTATTTGCCTGTATACCTCTGTGCGCCACAGGTGTACAGGGAGATTTGGGAGTCTGATCCATACAGGGGCTTTAGTAATGACTGCTGAAGCTGGGTCAAAGTCTGGAAACCATGGAGTAAGGAAGAGGCCAGCTGAACCCATGAACCATGGGCCTTCGTCTAGGGCGTTGTAGCAGTGCTCGAGGTCATCGAACAACACTATAAAATATCCCTTTGCACAGAAATAAACGTTGCAACGGTCGGTTCAGTTGTCCTTGATCCAGTCATAAAGATCCTGAGCGCGCAGCCAGAGCCCATTGAATCTGCAGATGATGGCCCTTTCAGCAAATTTTTGGGTGTCGTCTGCCAGATCAGGGCAGGTGATCTCAACAAAGGGAACTTCCTCCAATTTGTCAACCAAAAAAGGCTTTGGTTTGGGAGGTTCCGGGGCTGCTAGCATCTCAGGGCGGACTGCAGCTTTGTAGGAGTTTGGAGGAGCAGAAGAGGATTGCCCTGCAGCTCCTCCTCTTAAGCGAAAGGAAAAAACTAGAGAGCTGTTGCTCTTTATACTGTAAGAAGTGAGAGGAAGAGAATCTTCGAGCTGTTTACCCTGAAAGATAAGTCTCTGAAGGGCCGATGGGATCCCAAGCCTATGCTCCAGATTAGCTTTGAGGTTCTGAACCAGATCTGTTGGATTTACCCATTGCATGACGGTTTTGCCTGAGATCTGTGCTATTTGAATCTGAAAGGGAGCAGAGGGATCTTTAGAGGATATCTGGAGCAGCTTGGGTCCAAAGTCTTTTGAGTCTTCCACCTCTTGACTCAGGGGGTACCGTAGGTGAGAAGAAATCTGCTGCCTGAGATATTTTTTGCCCCCACTCGGATGTGCCTTGAAGGGATCTGTGGATCCTTTGTAAAAACGTTGCGTTAGGGTGAAAGAGGACCAGATCTCTGTCCATATCTGTTGTTTCAGCTGCAAGATGGTGCCCCCTGCATGAACCCACACTAAACGGGTTTTCCCCTCAGGGGCTTTAATAAATATCTGTAAATGGGTTGTTCTTACCTGCTCTGAATCTACTAGATTCGGCCTCGATTTGGGTCTTCTTTCTTTATGCGGATCTAGTTCTACTAGCCCTTTGTTCGATCTATGCTTGGAGCTACCGATCTGCTGTCTGGGGTCACTCCTGTTGACTGGATCTGTAAGATCTGGGACGGATCTACAAAGATTTGGTCGAAGGGGTAACGGATCTGTAGCATGCAGACCCCTCCTGCCTTTGCTCTGTACTCGGCATGTCCTGGTCTCTAAGATCAATGCGGAAGAACCCAGATCATAGGTTTGACTGGCTTTTTTGGGCAGGATTCTGATATCATGGGACTTGGGCATGCCCTGCCGTTTCCAGAACAAAAGCACAAATCTCCTCGAGGCCGAGTAACCCACAGAAACATTGCCGTAGAGAAACGGACGGGATTGGGGCCCTTTACTGCGCCATTCAATGATGAGGGCAGCGAGAACGCTCACCCTATCTCCAGGCTCTTGTCTATGTCATTCAACGATGAGGGCTAAGCAGACGCTCACCGTATCTCCTTCAAGCTTTTCTGCAGACCCGGCTGCGACCACCATCATCCGCTCGCTACAGAAGAGAACCCTAGCACTCACCATCGTCATATATCATATATATGATCGTTTTACTCAAAGGCATAGCATTACCAAATGAGTCTATCTCAGATTCGGAAGGGACAATCCAAGGATCGTCATAAATAATGGTGTCTGATGTAATCATATGAATAGATGCAAATGAAGAAGATTCGTTGATTGGAGGAAAAGGAAAAGTTCCCAGCAAACTAGAATCTTTAACTAAACCTACGCCAACGTCCCTGTAAGGGATGGTCGTTTTACCCACATGCTGGATACTCTCTGAAGAGGCTGGGTCAGATGCAAAGTAAGCCAGCTGGTCTATTGTCACGATCTTGCCATTATATGGGAACTTTATTACTCTGAAGACCGATGACACGACCGCTGTCATAGCATATGACCAACTTCGACCCAAAAGAAGGTTGTAGTCCAGAGGGGCATCAACCACCTCCACATCTAGACTAACGGTTTTTCCTTCTACCTCTATAGGCAAATCCTGTAAAATACCAAACGAACGGAACCCACGGCCATCAAAGGAGAACCAAGCGATCTCCAAGACTGAGTCGACATAATACACGTGGAAGCTCCCTCATCAATTACAGTCCTATGAACAGGCCTGTTTTTGACTATCACTGGAATCTGGAAAGCCATCTGATGAGGTAAACGTGGTGTACTATTTTCTAGATCAAAGATTATCAGGTGTGGATCCTGAATATCAACAGCTCCGATAGCCGACAAAAGTAATTTCCTTTGTGTTGGGCATGATTGCAGCACTTCCAAAGCCGACATTGCTGAGGGTGAAACAGCTAAGTCCTCAACGATGTTATAATTCTGAGCCGCTCTCGTATGTGGATTGAAAGCAGACTTTCGAAGTATACCCTTGGCGGGCGGTTTGATTACTAAGTCAGGGTTAGGTTTCTCGATCTGTAGTGGATCGGAACCAGGAGCTGAGGTTGAGGGGTTAGAGTGACACAAATTGACGAAAAAGTCCAATCTGGAGTTTCTCCTATACTGGACTCGTTAAAATTTCACAGTAAAGGACCTGTTCTATTACAAACTGCAAATAGTCATGGTGATAAATTTTAGTGTAACAGATTGAATTAAATAAAACCTCTTTTTTGAGCCTTCTTAAATAGAAAGAGGATTATGGACTAAATATAGAAAGATGTTTTATTTATTTACCATACCTTGACTTTATTTATATTTTTATTTATTTACACGCTTGGTGTTCATAAATATAAGGTGACATATGGAGTAAATATAAAAAAGTGTTTTATTTATTTACCATACCTCTCGTTCATTTATATTTTTATTAATTTAGCATGCCTCTTTTATAAATATGGTATTTGGTCATAGGATTCACTTAAATGAAGCCTCGGTTTTGAGCCTTCTTAAATAGAGAGGGTTATGGACTAAATGTAAAAAGAGGTTTTATTTATTTACTATACCTCTAGTTTATTTTTATTTTTATTTATTTACCATACCTTTGGAGTAAGTATTAAAAGAGATTTTATTTATTTACCATACCTCCACTGTATTTATACTTTTATTTATAACTATCATAAATACATTTTCTTGAAAATGAGGGTGAATGGAAGATTGTAACTCCTAATTTCAAGGGCTAAATTTACTTTTTTTACCCTCTCCCTTAAAATAAGGTGGGTTAACTTCCATACCTAATTTATTTATAAAATAAATTTGAGGCGATTTGTAACAATGTACTATGATACAAAATATTCGCCCAATAAAAATATAAAACCCCTTAATTTATCCCAAGGGTGAAAGTTCACCCCTAAAAGTTTCCATGGTCTCAAGCAAGCCCCTCTGGTATGCCAAAATGGATAACTTTCTTTCATAAACTGGCTTTTCTAGGTGTCATTCTGACAATACTGTTTGCACCAAGAAAGTGGGCAAGTCTCTTATCATCTTGTTCTTTATGTTGATGATCTTATCCTTACTGATAGTGATCCTAACCTTATAAACCATGTGATATTCAACCTTAAAAGAAGTTTGAAATGATAGACTTAGGACACTTGCATTATTTTCTTGGTCTTCAAGTCTTGCAATCCAAGGAAGGTATTTCCTTTCCCAATCCAAGTATGCCTGTGATGAAAAACCCTAAAAATAGCTCTTTTTCCATTGGCACGGTCCCATAGTTTAGCCCTCACGCCAAGGGGGCAAATACTCCAAAAAGGGCGTGCCAATTGGCGCTCTGTCATAGAGTCGCACCCATGCCAACCATATTAAGAGGTGTTTTTTAACAAATAAATGGCGGAAGTTTCGTCCTAACAAATTCCTAGATTGCTATCTATCTTGAGTTGGGTGGTTCAGCTACGGATTTCCATAGAGAGGAAGTGGTTTGCCACCTCTCATGGAAGCTTCCTTGATGATATGGCCAATCCCATGATTATTGGTTATGATCCCAACTCCCCTTCCTCCAGCTATAAAAGCTTGCCCATTTCCTTTGCAAGCTAGTTCCAGAGTTTCAAAATTCCCAAATTCCTAAGAGCTTCATGCTGCAAGAGCCTTCTTGATTCCCTTAAGGCCGAATCCAAGCAAGGAGACTATTGTCCAAGATCCAAAGAGAGAGGCTTGTCCTTATTCCCGACAGGCTTTGCGAGACATGTGTTGCTGACTACCCGCCAAAGGAGAATCCAGCGTTAGAACATTGGTTGTACTCCCCTTTGATTGATTATTAATGAACAACTATTGGTTATGGTTCCACTCTGGTTATTATTTATGATGATGAGTTATGTCTTTTCTAACTGACATATAGTTGCGTATACTGGATTTTATGCTTGTGTTTGTATTTTTTCTTGTATGTGCAGGTGTCCATTCATGGAGATCGTGAGGATTGTGATCTGCCGGAGCAAAGGAACGAGAACACCACCTCTCCTACAAACAATAGCGTTGGAATCCAGGTAGGCCTTCATCGCTGGTCTATTAATTTGCAATTAGGAACTTGTGCTATAGCGTTTGATGATAGTTGCTAGACCCGGTCTGGGCTAGTAGGGATCGCCTCTGTCCGCAGAGGGGATTTATCTCTTCAACAATTTGGCGACTCCACTAGTGAGCTTGTCTTGCCTTTTTGGTTGTTTCTTGATTTTTGCTTGCTTGGTCAGCCTTTTGGGCTAGGTTCTTTTGTTGTTTTTGCTTCTTGGTTTGCCTACTTATCATTGGTATAGTTTTGGATTTCTTATTTTTCATTTTGGCACAACAAACTTGACTGGCACGCTTCTTTGCGTAACAGTCGCGCCAATTGGCGCTAGGGAATCTAGTGGCTTTGTGTGTCGAGCCTTCCCTAGGATTTTTTGGTCTTTTATTGGTCCAGTCGACTTTCTGATTGCTCCCTTCCACTCGTTTAGTGGTTGTTAATCATTTCATTGCTTTGTTTGAGTGACCTACCTCTTTTTCACTTGAATTCCACCTTGTTTCGCTTTGGGCCTAGATTACACGGCTCATTTGTGTCTTTGGGATTTTTAGGGGTTTTGAAGGACTGCTTTGTCAATTTATGGATCTGATTGTGCTTGCATTCAGTGAAATTTGCTTTTTTTTCTCTCTTATTATCATTTCTCAAAGTTTGTTTAGTGCATCTTGCCCTTAACATTAAAAAAAAATTATCTTTTGCTTTTCATTAGTTAATGTGAATTAGAGCTTTTCGTTGTTATTAGTGATTAGTGACTTTGAAGAAAAGCTTTTTGATTTCCATTAGTTGCATTAGAGATATCGTTGGTTGTTTTATGATCATTTTGTTTGTGTGAAAGCTCTCAACTTTCTTATAGTTAGCATTCATCGAATAAAATGATATACTACGGCATATAGCTTGCATTTAGGAGATTTTGAGATACTACATTCGCTAGGGCCTGAAAACTGAAACATAATTGAAGATAAATGTTAAGATCTACTCAATTTACACTAAGGCAGCTTTGGAATTTAACGAAACATATTTAGAGGTCTAGGCTAGAGACGTGCTTCAGCGTCGTTAAACCTAGTCACTTTTGTTTCCACTCAAGGTTGGGTGATTCCTCTTTCTGTGACTCAATAGTGGTCTAGTACGGAATTGTGCTCCCACGTACCATCGAGTATATGGGGAGACCCCACTAGGTTATCATCCTTTATCCATAGGAAGTCGAGTCTTCCGCCCTATACCCGTGATACACCGAACACAGCATTCGGGGAGATTGCCTGCACGTATGGAAAGTCCTTGGTTGATTTCTCTTTCATTTCTAAAAGCAAGGTGTATATTGCAGTTCACGGTTATTTGGTACACCCTCTTTGCCTAGTATCCCTGAGCAGTCATTTGATCTTTTCTGACTCCCTAAATTTGAAAGGATCACCAAGCGCTTGTCCTTTCATGCTTGTTTGAAATCTGAAAGTGATAGAGTCACCTTTTATCTATTTCTTGACTCTTAAAATATGAAACGGTGAAGTTTCTTAATTTCAATGTGGTAAAAATTAAATCACCCACGATCACACGCCCTGTTAGATTCTTCTTGTTGGCCGTTTGATTATGTGTCTTGACTCTTTTTCAGCCCCGTGTGCAATTTTCAGTTTTTGATGGCAACTTTTCCAGATTTCACCAACCCAGGAATCCCCTTTGATGGGAATCCTGGTCATTTTCCTCCTTTTGGGAATATTGGTGCTCCTTACATGGCAACGTTGTCCCTTCCTGGGGTAACTGTTTGGTTTCCTGTTTGGTTGTTCTCAACCTCTGTGGTCCCTAATGTCTCAACTACTGGTCAATTAGTTCCTCCACCCGAACAACATCATGTTGATTCCAAGGTGGACCTCTCCCCTTCTTCACCCATTTCTACGTCCTCATCTTCTACTTCGCCTGGTGAAAGTCTGGATTCAAGTAACCAGGTGGCTAAGAAGAAGAAGAAGGAGATGAAGAAGAAGAAGAAGTCTGATAAGCACGAGGCCACCTGTGTAGCTACTACTCCGAGTACATCTCAGGTCGGACCACCTTCTGCTCCTCTGCGGAAGGTCAAGTTTCCTTGTAAATTGTGCAAGGGTGACCATCTTCTTCGTAATTATCTGGCATTCCTAGGGTCTTAGAAGCATGGTCTCACGATCCGGCTTGCCCCTCATCATCCTTTGAAGCTCAAGGCGATGCTACCCTATTAACTGGCAACGGTGAGAAGAAAGGGAAGATTCGAATCCCCTGTAGACTATGTGACGGCAACCATCCCCTTCACCTTTGTCCGCTCATGGATAAAGCTTCCGCTGTCTTGGAAAGTCTTACAGCTTCCTCACCCCAACTTCCTGTTGGGTATCAAAGGCTCTCTTCAGATCCTCTCCCTGTCAACAAAGAGATTGACTTAGATCCTTCTCTTGTCCATCCTCCTCTTTCCGAACCTGGCTGTGCTAAGCCTATTTGGGACCAACCATTGGTCAGAGAGAGTGTCAACTTGGGTTCACCGCCTGTTGATTCCTCTATTTCGGAAGAGTGTCATGCTCATGTTCTTCTCGTCTCGTCAGATTCTCCTGAGACCGAAAACGACCCTCCTATCCCAGCTGATCCCGAGAGTCCTTCCTCGATTCCTATAGAGTAGGGGGCAATCATATGATTCCCCCACCAAGTAGTTTAGTCGTTTCCTTCAACTGGAGTCATTTGAGTGCCTTCCATCCCATGTGCCTTTCCAGATTACAGTACATGCCTATGATAAGGCGGTACCGGGCACTGTATTGGATGAGGGTGCATCTATCAGTCTTATGCCTTCCACTACTTGGCAAGCTTTGGGCTCCCCACAGCTTGTGCTGGTCACACAGAATCTGTTAGCATTTGACGGAGGAACCAGTCAACCAATAGGGATCCTTCCGAAGTTCCCTATTACTTTGGGTGGCAAAACCATCTATATAGACGTACTGGTTACCCAAGGTGCTTTAGATTTCAGTCTTCTCCTTGGTCGTGACTATGTTTATGCCATGGGGGCCCTTGTCTCTTCACTTTTCCATGTGGTTTGCTTTCCACACCACAGAAGAATCGTGACTATAGATCAATTATTGTTCTTTAGTCCCCTGGTGCCTCATGCGTAGTTGTCATCCCCTCCTGGTTTTTATCCACCGATTGTATCTGCCCCACCGCAGGTCAACTACGTGGCTACTTATCCCGTGCCTGTATCCAGTGATGTTGCCGTCGTGCATAGTGTCCTGGGGGCATTGGGCCCTGACTTCCAAGATGTTATCCTTCCACCGGGACTGGTACTCTTGGAAGCAACGACTTCCTGTTCATTATGATGAAGTTCGTTCGGAGCATAGTTTGCTTTCCTATGTCAAGCTCCTTAGAAAATGAAACTGGGTCTAGTCAAGCATAGTTCCTGATCTTGTGTCAAGCTCGTTAAAAAATGAAACGAAGGTTATCAAGATAGTTCTTTTACTGTGTCAACCTCATTAAAAAATGAAACAACTCCCTTTCCAAATCGAGTCTTTTGATTAAGATCTCGTAAAATACAAGTCGATTCTTTCCAAGATCTCAAAAGTGAATCTTCATTCCATCCACTTTGTTGAATGCAATGAAGCTTGGGGGCCATGTACCTCATTTTGCGTCATTATGTTGAGGGCATGCGAACTTATAATAAGCATAGTTTTTCGTTTCAAGCTTGTGTAAACATGAAACCGAATCCAAGAAGAGTTCTCCATGGTTCAAGCTTGTGTAAAAATGAACCCATACCCGATGTACATCTCGTGATTGCCATTTTTATCCGCTCAATTATGTTAGATGAGCCTTGGTTATTTCATTCCATTGCCACCATCTCTTTGGCCGATCATATGCTTTCACTCAGTTGTTTTTTCCTTTCCTGAGGAATCACAACAATGAGTGGTTTTATTAGCCAGCCTCTTGACCATTACATGTTTTGAGCAGTTCCACCATTGTCGAAACCAGTCGCTACCCTTTATAACACTCGTTCCTCTAGGACGAGTCACCTTTAAGCTCTTTTCTAACTCATAAAATATGAAAATATTTTCGAGTATTTTTTCCCTTTTTGACTCGTTAAAGAGAATAAAAATGGAGGTCTGCTTTCAGCTCTTTTCTGACCGTTTAAACATGAAAAGATCGCTGAGTTATTGCTCTTGACTCGTTAAACGTAAATAAGAGGCGGTCGCCTTTAAGCTCTTTTTTGACCGTGTAAAGAAGAAAAAATCGCCGGGCCCTTGTCGTTTCAGGATCATTAACAGTTACGAAACGACGTGATTTTGGTCGCTTTTTTTACTTTTTCAGGTCGAATTCACTAATCATGAAAAGTACTCCTCGATCATAATGGTCGAGCGGTTCTTTCGAGTATTATTTTATACTTTTTTGGGCTCGAGAAACACAACTTTAAGAAAAAGGACCCCCCTGGAGTTTTCTTCTCTGCTGTCTTTTCAAACTCTCTAAACATGAAAAGACGTCGAGTTCTCCCTTTGTCAGACTCGTTAAAACTGAATGACATTGGATTCAGTCGAAATGACGTTACTTGAGTTTCTCCTTCCTAGGGCTCATTAAATGTACTAGGATGGATTCACCCAAAGGGTGAACTTATGTTACAAGCATATGCTATCCCCTTCAAGCTTGTTAATAAAAATAATTGGGGTACTCGCCAGAAATGGTTGGGAAAATGGAACCAGAATCATTGTCGTGTCGGCAGTATGTCACTCTTGAACATGGCACTTGTCTGCATTCATGTCAGGGTGGGGACATCTCATCTCATGCTTCACTTGCCTCCGTGGGTTTGGGTGATCCTGTTTGACCTCTCATCTACTCTTTTCCTTGTCACCATGACCACTTATCGATTGATGTCAAAATACTGCCAAGTCCACTGTCGTGCCACTGATATGTTCAAGAGAAGTTGACCTCTACAAAATATCAACCTCCCTCTGATAACTCATATAATCCTGATTCACAAAAACATTATCTTCCTCTGTCTCGCGTCGATGATGTGGGAAACACTATGGCCCACCTTCGGTCAAGGTCACTTCCTGTCAACTTCAGCTCATTATCCAGGAAGCTGATCTAGAGACTCCCTTCTAGTGCCTTGGAGCATGCATGCCTCAATCGCAGGTTCTTCACATTCAACGCGAGGTTTTCATCATTGGCCTCCGATTGAATGATTCTACAGGTGTTCGACGCCGACTCACTGATTCACACGCCATAGATTGTACCTATCGTACCTTGAGGGCCATTGTCATTATTGGAGGTACCTCTCACGTCTGTTAACAGCTTTCACCATTGGCTGGTAATCAGACGATGTTCCTGCATGTTCGACTTCAGCTCATATATTCGCATGCTTGAACTTATACTTTGTTTGGATCAAGAGGGAGTGCAAGACCTTGGGTTTTGTCTGTTGAGATCCAGGCTACGATTTTGTGGATTACTAGGATTGTTACATGACTCATTCACTAGATGGTTGCGACCATGCCTGAGTCTATTTATCGATCCTCACTGGATGGCTGGGCCCATACCTTGGATCTGGATTATTATGTACTCTGCTATGGATGGTTGCACCCATACCACACATATCATGTATTTGAGATATCATTTGTACTTCTCCATGCAGGTTTTCCAGCGGCAGTGTTTTCGGTTGGACATGTTTCGTAAAGCATTTCACCCCTCTCTCTCTCTCAGGTCTCATACTTTAGGGGGCATCTGTTATACAACAATTTGTCACCGTCCCTGCTACCCCTGTCCCGTATCTTGGAGGACTCATTCCGGGACCTATGAGAAGTGACATGGCCTAAAAACACTTGCATTGCATTCCTCTGAACATAAGCTTTGTTTTCCCTGAAGACATCTCCTGCTGAAAAACCCTAAAAATAGCTCTTTTTCCATTGGCGCGGTCCCATAGTTCAGCCCTCACGCCAAGGGGAGAAATCCTCTAAAGAGGGTGCGCCAATTGGTGCTCTGTCATAGAGTCGCACCCGCGCCAACCATATTAAGAGGTGTTTTTTAACAAATAAACGGCGGAAGTTTCGTCCTAACAAATTCCTGGATTGTTATCTATCTTGAGTTGGGTGGTTCGGCTACGGATTTCCATAGAGAGGAAGTGGTTTGCCACCTCTCATGGAAGCTTCCTTGATGATATGGCCAATCGCATGATTATTGGTTATGATCCCAACTCCCCTTCCTCCATCTATTAAAGCTTGCCCATTTCCTTTGCAAGCTAGTTCCATAGTTTCAAAATTCCCAAATTCCTAAGAGCTTCATGCTGCAAGAGCCTTCTTGATTCCCTTAAGGCCAAATCCAAGCAAGGAGACAATTGTCCAAGATCCAAAGAGAGAGGCTTGTCCTTATTCCCGACATGCTTTGCGAGACATGTGTTGCAAACTACCCACCAAAGGAGAATCCAGCATCAGAACATTGGTTGTACTCCCCTTTGATTGATTAGTAATGAACGACTTTTGGTTATGGTTCCACTCTTATTATTATTTATAATGATGAGTTATGTCTTTTCTGACTGACATATAGTTGCATATACTGGATTTTATGCTTGTGTTTGTATTGTTTCTTGTATGTGCAAGTGTCCATTCACAGAGATCGTGAGGATTGTGATCTGTCGGAGCAAAGGAACGAGAGCACCACCTCTCCTACAAACAATAGCATTGGAATCTACGTAAGCCTTCATCGTTGGTCTGTTAATTTGCAATTAGGAACTTGCACTATAGCATTTGATGATTGTTGCTAGACCCGGTCTGGGTTAGTAGGGATCGCTTCTGTCCGCAGAGGGGATTTACCTCTTCAACAATTTGGCGACTCCACTGGGGAGCTTGTCTTTCCTTTTCGGTTGTTTCTTGATTTTTGCTTGCTTGGTCAACCTTTTGGGTTGGGTTCTTTTGTTGTTTTTGCTTCTTGGTTTGCCTAGTTATCATTGGTTTTGTTTTGGATTGCTTATTTTTCATTTTGGCACAGCAAACTTGACTGGCGCGCTTCTTTGCGTAACATTCGTGCCAATTGGCGCTAGTTGTCAATATATCACTCACTCCAATCCTTAAAAGGCGCTAGTTTCAGCCTGACAGTCGCGCCAGGCCTGGGAACTACTAAAGTTTGCTTGATTTTAAGCCTTCTGAGCTTGGTCTTTGTTTTGGATACATTTCTTGACTGCTTGAGTGTATTGGAGTCCTGTTTGACTGGTTTTAACCTTCATCCTTTGGTTGTTTGCCATTTTCTATCTATTCCACGTTTTAGCCCTACGGCATCTA
>APFE030703699.1:0-15360 GCA_000404065.3 Pinus taeda | reverse complement strand
AAAAATGACTTTCTGCCACCTTTTTGACACACAGGAAGCAGTCTTGGGAGATTGCAATTTTGGAGGGGCAAATGGACACCAAATTCATAAATTCCACTTGGGTTGGAAAGTAGACATCCATATCTTTCCAAAAAACCCACTTTTACCTCATTTGTTCACCTGGAAGTGCCTCAAAATCTGCTCTAAAGGTGCGCGACCCATTTAGAATCAGTGCACAACCCCTTGGGCAATTTTCACAGAATTTGTACCTACAGCTCAGCAAAACGCAGTTTTTACCAGGTTTGACTTTTTGGAGTGAATTTTGATCCTCCTTGATGTAAATGATGTAATTTTATGATATTTTGACACTTATTTATCTCTTCTAGAAGATTCATTCATGAGATAGGCAAAAATTTAATGAATGAATTGGTTTCCTAGCTTTATAGAGGCAAGTTGTTTTGACTGCCTAGATTTTAGTGATCAGTTTGGAATTGGTATGAAACAGTCCTAGGATTAGTGAGCTCGACCCTAGAGGCAAGGAAAGATGTTAGCTTTTGCCTATTATGTACTTTCTTGGTTCATTTTTTCATGGTTTGGACTCTTGAGGTAGAAGCTTCTATGTATTACTTTGTATCACTGATTTTTTCAAGGAAAAGAAGGGTTTGCAGTCCTTTTTGGGATTCTTGTGGTTACATGTATTGATGGTGTGCTTCTCTTTGTACTTGTAAGTTTGTTATGTGAATCATCTTCTTACTTTTTCTTCTACAAATTAGGCAAATGAAGTGTTAAGGTAGAATTCATGGTTGCTATGCTCTGCCTTTAAGTTTGCTTGATATCAATGTTTTCAGCTGTTTAAGGAGAATTCAAGGTGATTGCTTGCTCTCCTTAGCTCCTCACCAGTCATTCTCATACATTCAAATCTTTCAAAGGCATCAATACAGTCTCCTACCTCGCCCCAAAGAGCCCCCTGTGAAAACTGCGTCCAATCCCCACACCCAAAATTGCCTTTCCCCAATTTTCCACCAAAACCCTAAAAATCCAAAATCAAACCTTTTTATCAGTTTACTAGCCTAAAATCAGTGTTCTTTATTGGCAGTCTCAGCCCATTGAAGACCTTTTTCCGAGATAAATCGGAGAGAGCCCTCTCCTTCCCCGTAGGGCTAGCTACGAGGCTAAGTGGTTTGATGTTGCCTTGGAGTTTACCTTTTTCAGCCTGAGGTGAAATTTCAAGCGCTAACACGGCCAAGCAGATAGTGATGATAGAAGGACAAAAACCAAGGCTCATCTAATAGAAGAGGCTGATATAATGGCAATCACGAGGGTTACAATGGAGATGGTTTCATTTTTACACAAGATTGAACCATGGGGAACCATGCTTGGATTTGAAACGAAAAACTATGCTTGAGATTCAGTTTCATTTTTACACAAGCTTGAACAATGAAAAACTATGCTTGAGATTTGTTTACATGCCCCCAGCATGATGACTTGAATCTAGGAGCATGCCCCCAAAGCTTCACTGCATTCACCTAAGTAGACTACTCGTGGCTATGAGGTGGATGGAATGAAGGTTCATATACGAGATCAAGTGAAAGACTCAACTAGGAATTTACGAGCTCTAATCAAAGACTCTACTTGGAACTTTTCTCCAAGGGAGCTTGTTTCATTTTTTTAGTGAGCTTGACACAAGACAAGGAACTCTGCTCAGATTCCTAGTTTCATTTTTTAATGAGGTTGACACAAGACAAGGAACTATGCTAAAATTCCTTGTTTCATTTTTTAATGAGCTTGACACAAGATAAGGAAATATGGTCTGATTCCTTGGTCATGACTCGTAAGAGGTCATGACTTCCAAGAAGTTCTCATCAGATGGGAAAACAATGCTTTGGAAGGGATCTGTAACAAGGAATCTGAGATCTGGTTCCAATGCCCCTAATACATAATGTACAACATCACTGAATTAATCATCAGTTGATGTAGGTATGGGATGGGTTACCAAATAATTAACCTGTGGTGGGGAAGATACTATTGGGACAAAAGGACCATTTAGGGATGATGGTTGACTAGAAGCCATATTTGGACTAGGAAATGAAAGCTGGTAAATGGTGACAATTTTGACTTCATGTGGGAAACACATCACTCGAAAGAGTGTTGAAACAATAACTCCCATGTCATAAACATAGTTGTGCCCAAGAAGTAAATTGTAATCTAAAGGGCCTGGGACTACCATCACCTTGAGATTATCATTTTTTCCTCCCAAATTAATAGGAAACTGAGGAAGGATCCCTAATAGTTGATTGGTTCCTCTGTTGAAAGCCAACAGATTCTGGGTAACAGGCACAAGTGGCAGTGAACCGAGCGCTTGCCAAGTAGTGGAGGAAAGGATACTCAGAAATGTACCTTCATTTATAATAGTGCCAGATACAACCATATTACAAACCTGTACTATGATCTGGAAAGGCACATAAGAAGGAAGTCGACATCTTGCCAGTCAATTCCAATCAAAGGAAGTGACTAGACTACCTGGAGGGGATATCATAAGAATGGGAGAATTATCCCCTTGAGTTACTAGAATGGGATGATTTTCCTCTTGTCTTGATAGAACGGGAGGGTTGCCTCCAAGGTCATTCAAATCTGAAGAAATGAAAAGAACCTGAGTGGTATCATACTCACTCTCTACGGGAAAGGTACGATTAACTAAAGGTGAAATCAGGTCAACTATTCCCTCGACCTATGATGGGTCAAGTATAGACTCATGGGATTCACATTCAAAGAGAGTCGGTTTGACCGATGGTTGATTTAGGTCAGTCAATTCATCAACTAGTGAAGGATTAAGGGAGAGTCTCCTGTAACCAAATGCAATTCACTGTGGGGAAGAAGGACAGTTATCCAATACTTTTCTGGCTTCATCCAAATAGGGAAAAAGGTGAATGGGGTGATTCCCTTCACATAACCTACAAGGAAACTTAAATTTACCCTTCTTTCCATGAAATTTACTACCACTAGTTGATGGTGTGTCACCAGCATGATCTCGAGAAGTTGATGACATAGGATGATGTGAACGAGAAGACCATTCTTCTAAGATTTGAGGAATACTGGAAAAATTTCGAAGAAGATGGTATCCCACAAAGTTTGCATGGATATTGAACTTTGTGAGGCTTGACGAATGGTTTCTCATCAAATGTTGCATTCAAAGCAATGGTTGCTTGGTTGCTCCTCTGCTAAATTTGCTTCTTCTTCTTCTTGTTCTTCCCTTTCTTCTTCTTCTTCTTAGCCACCTGGTTACTAGTACCAATACTTTCACCTCGTGAAGAGGAAAAAGGGGAGGAAGAAACAACTGAGGAAGAAGGTAAAGGGTCAACTTTAGGATCAACTGGAGGTTGATTTTGTCCATTTGGACGAGTACTCAATTGTGGATAAATCACGAAATTTTGAACCAAGGAGGTTGAAAACAACCATACTGGAAAGCCAATGGTAAATCCCAGAAGGGACAATGTAGCTATATATGGAGCACCAATATTTCCAAAAGAAGGAAAAGGACTAGGATTCCCATCAAAAGGAATTCCTTGATCGATAGACTCCAGATTTGTTTCCATATGTCTCAACCTAAGAATAACTAAGGAGCGAGTGTGGAGGATTTTTTCCACAGTCAATTAATTTTATTTTAATCAAATTGACATAACAAAACAAAAGAGGGATAATCTAGGCAAAAGGTTTACCAAGCAACTGTGAACTTCATAATACCTCCCAGCGAACCCAGAAGTATGGGCAGGAAATCTCCCTGAATGTTATGTTCAGTGTATCATAGTGTACAAGGCGGCCGACTCGATTACCTAAGGATGGATAGAAACCTAGTGTTGTCCTCCCATATATACCTGAAAGTGTGTGGAGGCCCAATCCATATTAGAGTTGTCTAATGCAAAACCGCACAGTGAGAGCATTCCCATATACTTTACATACTATAACACTGCCCTATATACCCAAAGGTACATGGACGAGCTACGATATACTCATGTACATGGAATACAATATCACACTTAGCATGTATTGCAAACAAGTTAGCAACAATTTCTATGTTTTACGACACCGGAACACGTCTCTAGCCTAAAACCTCTAAATGTTTTGCGTTAGGTGACAATGCTCCATTAAGTAAATTGATGTTAATTTTAAGTTGATCTTGCTTAAGAATTTTCCTTTCAGGATTCACCACGTGATGTATTTTCAATTCCTAGAATGCAAATAACATGATAATCATTCTTTCCATTCAATTTATCAATGAAAATCTTAGCTAGTAGGGATAGAGCAATCATATTTCTTTCGATCAAAGAGAAAAGAGCACAATATAATGCAATTTCCCTAAACTATTCCTATGAGCACACACAAACTTTTTCAATGCATGATGCAAGCTTTTCTTTTTGAATTCTTGATGAAAAAAAGGAAACTAATGCACATACAATCAATGAATCTTTTTATAAGAACGAAGACTTTATGACAGTTCAATTTCGAAGGAAAAGAAGACTTTTACGACACTTAATTTTGAACAAAGATTAATCAACCATAATCTAACTTTGACGATGAATCGATAATGACAAAGAAATCATTTAAGAAACATTAATCAATCAAGTCAAAGTAGGGCTAGCAAAGAATATACAATGTTGATTTCAGAGACATGACATTCATTGATCATTCAACGAGCAATCAAACAGAAGAAATTTGGTTAAAAACCCTATCCAAAGGTGGAAAACTGACCCAAGGAGGATCAACAAAGCCCTTAATGGGAGACAGTGTGCTTCAAAGCACTGTCCCTAAGCCAAGGGTGCTATGCAGTGCACTGTGTCCCTCACAAGCCCACACTGGTGACAGTAAGCCATTTCAAGAGGCAACTAAACACAGTTTTTGACCAAAATTCACTTCAACAAGACTAAAATACAATCAATGAAAGGGAGTAAGGTCTACTAGAGTGTCTTAGGATGTGATAAGCTACATGGAATGAGGATCGTTCCCCATAAGAGTCGCCAATTTGTTATGAAGAATTTGGTATCTATGGATAAATACTAATTCCCTAGATAAGTATCCATATCTAGAACAATAGTTTAAAGCACTTTAACCTTTTTCTATAAACAATAGATAAGACAAAGAGAATGAGAGGACCTACTTTTACTTTTGCTTTCCTCTTTTCTCCTTTGTATCGATCATGTTACTCCTTCCCATACTTAACACACTTAAGAAGTACCTATAAACATCAACAAAAGACAAAGAATCAATCAAAGCAAAAGAACTATTGATTACAAGTAAATGGAATCAGATACATTCACACATATAAGCATCAAATATCAAGATAAGCATATGGAAAAAGGTGCAAATACTTTATTGAATAGAAGGAAGAATTACAACCATGAAGCCTAATTCGAAGTCACTCCTCCAGCTTTGGTTCCATCCACATCACATCATAAGCATGAAAATCTGGCATCATAACGACACTCACAATAGTCTCAATTATCAAACTAACATTATCTCCTTACAATCTCATGCTGGGGGCACGTAAAAAAATCTCAACCATAGTTTTTCATGCTTCAAGCTTGTGTAAAAATGAAACTGAATCTCAAGCATAGTTTTTCATTTCAAGCTTGTGTAAACATGAAACTGAATCCAACCATAGTTTCTTATGGTTCAAGCTTGTGTAAAAAAAATGAACCCATCTCCATTTTAACCCTTATGATTACCATTCTATCAGCCTTTTCCATCAGATGAGCCTTGTTTTTTCTCCTTCCATCATCACTATCTGCTTGGCCAATCATACGCTTTCACTTGGTTGTTTTACTGTTCTTAAGGAATAGTTTCAATGAGTGGTCTTATTAGCCAGCCTCTTCACAAAAATCAATATGTTTTGAGAAGTTCCGACATCACCGGAACCAGTTGCTATCCTATCCACCACTCGTTCCTTAAAGTAGATTCCTCTTTAAGCTCTTTTCAGACTCTCGAAATATGAAAATATTGTCAAGAACTTGTACTTTTCATCTCGTTAATGGATTGGAAATGACATCTACTCAGTGTAAGTTTAACCCTTTTTAGGGATGAGATAGATTATTTATTAAAAGGAATGTGTTGACCAAACATGGTCAATAGGTTCTCTCTCGTATTGTTTTACGCCTTTTCGAGCTTGAGAGAAAAATCTACGAAAAAGAACTTGTGGAGTTTTCTTTTCATTCCTTTCAAACTCTCTAAACATGAAAAGGATTGAGTTATCTTTGTCATTAAACTCATTAAAACATTAATAGTGACAAACTTGTCAATCATGACAAAACTGAGTTTCACCTTCGATAGACTCATTAAAACATCACATAGCGATTGATTCACCCGAAGGGTGGAATTATACAACAAGCATATGTTATCCTCCTCAAGCTTGATAAAAAATAAATAGGTACTAGTCAGCAATGACTAGGGAAAAATGGAAAAAGGGGTAAATCACTTTTGATAGTAGGTCGCTCTTGAACATGACACTTTCACTTCATCACCGTGACTATTTGGGTTGGGTTATTAGCTTGATGGTTATCATACTGTTGGTCTATCATACCATCCATCACTTTGTTTTGGGTCAATGCTACCAGTTCATTTCAGTGTCACTAACATATTAAAGAGAAGTCATTCAGTTAAAATTCATCCTTTGCAATACCATAAACCTTCATTTTCATTACTGCCATTCCTGAACTTTGTGTCGCTAATCAAATTTTGTCTCCAAAATCATTACATTCATTTCCTGTCATTGATGCGGGATACATCAAGTGCATCCTACGATGAGTCGCTTCTTGTCAACATCAGTGCATTATCCAAGAAGTTGACTTAGAAACACCCTTCCATTACCTCGAGACTTGCATACATCAATGACAGGTTTCTCGCTTTTGGTGATAGGTTGACATCAATGGCCTTCGACCGAAAGTCTTTGTTTGGTGTTTGACATCAAATCATCCATTCACACCATGCAGAGTGTACTACAATACCTTGAGGATCATTATCATTATCGGTGATTTCTCTCACATTTGTTAACAGCTCACATCATTGGCTGGTAATCAGACGGTGTCTTCCCATGTTCAACTTCAGATCACATATTCACATGGTTAAACTCGTACTTTAGCGAATGATTGGACGATATAAAAAACCCCAGATCCAGTTTCATCCATTTAGGATGTGATTTTAGGAAATGTACCAAATCATCCATACAATGGCTTTACATTGATGGTTATTCCGATCATGGGCCTATATCTATAGACAACTGTCTATGTACTTGTAATGAAAGTTTATATGTTGAGCATGGGTATTCCCTCAGCAATTTGTGAGAAAAAATCAAAATATCATGATATTATGTATTGTAATTGATGTAGGTACCATCCGCTTCAGAACCTCCTCATCACATTGTAAAGCATATCACTCGACATTAGGATTTTCGATTTCATGCTTTAGGGGGCAGTTGTTATAGATCCATTTGGGCACATCACTCCCTAGAAGGACTAGCACAGGTAGGCCCATGCAAGGCTGCCCTACAGAGCACTTAGGCTCACTTTGACCTGCGCTGGGCGAGTTTGATCGAAATTCACGTAGGGTTTTGGAAATATTTTTATCTTCTAGAGCCTTCTAGAAGATTCCCACACTTATCATCTCCTATGAGCTCCAAAATGGATGAGGAATGAGTTAAGATACCTCCTATCCTCTCATCCCTTTCTCCATGGAACTAATTCTAAGTATGGAAGGCCTTTCAATACCCTAATTGATGACAAAACCTCCTCCATATTCCTATAAATTGACCACTCATCTAAGTGATCAAGGGATGGACTTTGATTATTGTAAGGAGATAATGTTAGTTTGAGAATTGAGACTATTGTAAGTGTCGTTATGCTGTCAGATTGTCATGCTTATGATGTGATGTGGATGGAACCAAAGCTGGAGGAGTGACCTTGAATCAGGTTTCATGGTTGTAATTCTTCCTTCTATTCAATAAAGTATTTGCACCCTTTCCATATGCTTATCTTGATATGTGATTCTTATGTGTGTGAATGTATATGATTCCATTTACTTGTAATCAATAGGTCTTTTGATTTGATCGATTCTTTGTCTTTAGTTGACAGGTACTTCTCAAGTGTGTTAAGTACCGGAAGGAATGACAGGATCGATACAAAGGAGACAAGAGGAAATCGAAATTACAAGTAGGTCCTCTCATTCTCTTTGTCTTATCTATTTTTTATAGAAAAAAGTTAAAGTGCTTTAAACTATTGTTCTAGATATGGCTACTTATCTAGGGAATTAGTATTTATCCGTAGATACCAAATTCTTCATAACACTATGTTACTTCCATGAAGGGTCCTTTTGACCTACCACATCAAGGTTGTAATATTGTATTTCTTAGTCAATAGTGTTAAAAATTATTAGGGTTTTCATGTGATACAAAGACTATTCCAACAGTTTTGTCAATTAACTCATTTCCCTTGTGACACTATGTAAACATAAAACTCTCTGAAATCATTTTCACTAAATTTTCTTTGGTATGGAAGATTTTTATGCATTATTCCACCATCTATCATGTTAGTAAGTCCTTTGGACTATCAGTTATACATTTCATTTAAATTCTTTAATTCTTACCAGAGGTAATTCATATTACTATTATATGGGTTATTTCATATTCAAATGGTTCTTTGCTGAAATTGTGAACATTTATATCCCTTATATACTATTTTTTTCATGTTATGTCCTCCTTAGGATGTTTATTGTGATTTCTACAACATTATTTTGGTGATGGTTCACTTCAGAACATTTGGTCATCGGCCATAAGAGTTCTGCCAACTTTTATGGTAGCAAAACTTAGTAGTTCCTTTACTACCTTTAGATAGTAATAACCTTCGAGTGAACCTTTATATTAAATCTATAGTGTTTAATGTTTTCTTGTACGACCACTCTATTATAGGTTTGGTTTTTTAATTAATGGTGGTCCAAAATCTATTTATATATTTCCCTTTTCAAAGTATGTTTTTTCATTAGGGAAAGTCACCAGGGTTTTGAAATATTTATTCCTCACTCTTTCCTTTATTCGGAAGCCTAAATTCCAGGTAATTATGAAACGTTTCTCTATGATTACATTTATACATAGAATTACAATCCTATGTTGCATATTTGTTAGTAATTGTTGATTTCTATATAGAACCATCTAGGGTTTATTCTAGTTTTACTTTTAATTTTTTATTTTCGTTTGAAAAGATTGTTCTATTAATGGGTCTAATTTGTATTAGGATTTGAGATTTCCCAAACCCTTATTATTCCCTGCCTCCGGCATAGCAGGGACTATAGCGTTCGATAGGCTATTGACTGGCTATTAAATTGTGCGTTGACCATCAATTTCTATGGGTTATTCACTGGTTAACCAAAATTTATGTTGGGCACTTTGTTCGCCAGAAAACTTTAACCAAAGTTTTCAGTTTACCCTGTTATTGCCCGCCTCACTTGGCCCGATGTGCGCACAAATTCATTTATCCTAAGTTGTTTTTGGTACATGTTCTCCGTGTCCTGCATGCTGCAAGTGCCAGTTGTTATAATGCCCTAACATAGGATAACCGTACATTAAGGCATGCGGGATCTTTAATCTTTCCTTATGTTTATGTTTTGTGAGATCACTAAACATATCTGTCTATTTACATAACGTTGTTCTTTGCCGATATACTTAGAGCTGCTAATTCTCCAGACTTTAGAATTGGTATGGGTACTCCATGTGAATCCAAAAAGCAGATGGCAGTCCATATTTGCTCTTAAAATGCAAAATTTGTGAACATCAGAGTCTTTTTGCGTAGCGTTGACAAAAAAAAATTGCTTGCAGAGATAAAAATATGGAGCAACAGGAAGGAGAAGGCGGAGATGGGTTTGAACCTGGTCATAAGAAAATCAGCTTACGGACTCCCCACCGCATGCCTAGTTTTCCTGCCTGCCTACATATATCTCAGACTCGCTAATATCTCCTTCAGTACCCATTATAATCTCCTCAATCCTGACTTAGGTAAGCCTTTGTTATATTCATCTCATTATTCTTCCCAATAGAAATATATATTGGGACCATAAGCTTTCTCCAGCGATGATGGTTTTTAGCTTTTTTCTCTTGGGTATTGCTTATCATGTCATGGACTTGGTGTATAATGATGAGTTTTATATTATAAAGCGTCTGCAAGAGAATGCCATAGATAAAAAATAGATGAGTACATTGAGAGTGCCAAAGAACAACTCTAGGAAAAAGCAGGGAGATAGCAAGACCAGAGAAGAACGCTTTAAAGAGTTACAATCAAGCACTAGGAAGTCCAGAAGAACAAAATGGGCAAAAGGTTCAAAGGGTTTCAAGGAAGAAGCCCTGAACCAAAGTGTTGTTACGTCGAAGCATACCTTATACTAGTTCCTGAGCCCCCTGTTGCCAAACCGAGAAGTCCCATGTCGGGCTCCTATATGCGATGTCATTGTTGTTACCCCAAACTGCTCCACACACACCTTCAGTACCAGTTGCCTGCTTCCTGAGTTCATCAATTGTTGTTACCCCGACCTTCGATTTCTAGAGCAAACTTCATGCCAAATTGGAAGCCAGGCAGTTGCGAAATCTGCTAATTTCTTGATCTTTTCAAATCCGCTCTAAGGGCTCGCTTTAGGCTATTGTTAAGAGATGGGGTAAATAGGAGGAATCACCCAATGGTCTAGGGATCAAAGAAGAAAAAAATCCATTCGAGACTAGCTTGTTAGCTTATTACCGGGTAGTGGGGCTTGTTTGCAGCTGCTGGTAGAAAGACACGCCCCTGTGGGAATATATATGGCGAAAACGGAATGCCGTGATGGTTACGCAATGACTGGTTCGACTCCAGTGTGTTCCCGCCCCTAGACCTCAAGTTAGGTCATCCCTCCCCCAACCACCCCGTAAATGCGATTTCCTGGTCATCTAGTGCATTCCCAGGTTCAGGGTTAAGCCTTGTAGTATCCAGTGGTGAACCCGGAACTCCTGCTTTCTCGTTGGTTAGCTAGGAGGTAGACACATTGGACATTCAAACGAGACAGAGGTAAATTTGTGGGCCCCACGAGATTTTACGTGTTTGAAATATGTTTTTGTATTATACATTTCTTTTTGCATGTGTGACAAGTGTCTATTTAAAAGCTTTGTCTTTAACTTGTTTAAAAGCTTTGTCTTTACCTTGTTACGATAGAGTTTTTTTTTGCTTTTATACATTATGATTTCAGACCAGTGAATTGCTACAGCGTTTGAAGTCCAGTTCAATTTGACAGCCTTTGCACTTCAATTGGCGATCTGTTGCAAACTGCAATATTCTGGTATGCGTTATTCTTTCACAATATTCACGTATAAAGAAAATGCTTGAACAGTGTCGAAGGTTCCAAGTCACTCCATGAAGTCTACATCTAAGTTGTTGTATTTAGAAATAATACAAAACCAAACTTCATTATTTTGTAAGCCCTAACAAAGTGGGGTAACTTATCAAAAATATTTGTCAAGTTTCATGGCGTGTAGACTTTGTCTTTATCTATTGTCACTACAGTACTTTACTTTATGGTAATTACTACTGCATGCACTCTATTATTAGACTTTATATATATTCTCATTACTTCCTCTCTTTCAATATCTTAGTGTTGTTCAACAAAATGAGGCAATTTGTCAGTCCCTTGATCTTCATGACCAATCATGGTTCATAGAACAGAGAACTGTTAGATCTGCATTTCATCAACAATGTAACTGATTCAGATTAGAAAAAATACGTTTCAGAGATTTTCTGGATTAGTTAAAATGCCATGAATTGTTTTGTTTTTATTTTTATTTTTAACTTTGCATTTCCTTTATTATGCCGCCATTTACAGTCCATATGTAATCAAGGTTGATGCTGCTTATAGTAAAGAAGTGGTTTAAGTGTTCTGTTTCTAACCTCAATTATCTATAATTTGTCACATTTGCCTATCTGTAAATTATTTCCTCTTTAAATCAAGGCAAATGATTGTTTTGTTCATTTCGTCATCGGCATGCTAAGAAATCCTTGTCTCCAGGTCATGGCTTCTGCTATTGATAAGTGGTTTTGTATTTATAGTTAACTATTTCGCCAAACCATCTATATGTTGAAGCTGGACAGAGAATAGTTTTTCACAACTAAGCACTCAAATTCTTGTTCCTGGATATTCAGATTCCAGAATTACTATCATCAAGGAGACCGCATTTAACATTGGCCTTGTGCCTTAAATGCTTGTTTGGATAGTATCTTTAAGGTTTTCGTAAAAAAAATTCTCCTGCTGAACTTTGTTAATAGGATGCTCACTCTCAAGTTGCAAGATTAAAGCACATCTCTGGTTTGCTTAGTTAAAATGCCATGAATTGTTTTGTTTTTATTTTTATTTTTAACTTTGCATTTCCTTTATTATGCTACCATTTACAGTCCATATGTAATCAAGGTTGATGCTGCTTATAGTAAAGAAGTGGTTTAAGTGTTCTGTTTCTAACCTCAATTATGGCTCCAATTCTCCATTTGGAGTGTTGAATAATAGGAATTCAAATGCAAACCTTGGTCTTGTTAGATTCTCAAAGCTACATGCATGGTCAACAGGGCTTCTTTGGAACCTCTTCTCAGCATTATATTTAATTGTCCTAGTTTATAGTTTTTGGAACGTACTGATTTTAATGAAATGACAGTGCACATGGAAATGTCCTGCAGGAGTAGGTGGCTATACATACTTATATGAGCCAATTTGGTGGGATGGCATGATTACTAGTAAGTGCATATTTTCTGCTTGATTCTTACACTTTTCCTATGCTTTCAGTTGTGTAACTGGAGGCCGAGTATGAACAATTGCTTTATTGCATACATAACATAACGGTTTTGTGTTTCAGACACCAATCCTTGTTCCATCTTTTAGTGAAGTCAAAAATGCTTATCTAATTATAAACTTCTCAACATGGTTTAGTTATATGATTTGAGAATATGTGTATTGTTTTTTGATTTATTGCACCAGTAGTGTAATGATCTTTCCTTGCAAAATTCAAACTATACTTCCTGCCAAATTTTTTTTTTTCATGGCTAATCTCTGTTTTCTTCATGCTCTATACATTTTGCTCCCATTTTGTGTTTGGCATTCTGCTCTCCGAGCAATATCTAGAGACAGGAAGCAATAGTTTGCCTCAAATCTAATTGCCTTATGGACCATATTGATATGCACTTGCTTATCAATATTTGTAGGCTCACTGTCTATCAATTCGATAAGAAATCCTTGTATCTAGGTCATGGCTTCTATGGTTGATAAGTGGTTTTGTATTTATAGTTAACTATTTGGCCAAACCATCTATGTTGTAGCATGCAAGCCCATAAATTTGACTTTTCTATTTATCAAGGTGCGATTCCCTAAATTTGTGGACGGAGAAAATTTTTTCACAACTAAGCACTAAAATTCTTGTTCCTGGATATTCAAAATTACTGTCATCAAGGAGACCACATTTAACATTGGCCTTGTGCCTTAAATGCTTGTTTGGATAGTAGCTTTAAGGTTTTCGTTGGTTATTACACCAAATTTCCACAAATTTTTAATACTTACGGCTTTATAGCAATAACCATGTTGTATTTATGTCTGAAATATGCCCTTTCTACGGCCATCTATATTCTGAACAGAGTACCTCCTATTTAATAGATGGTTGAGCTTGTACAGCAGAAAAAACAAAAGCTCCAAATGCTAAATGAGAAATGATTGATCTATTCTACAGAAGATTAACAACAACAACTTTTCCAAGTTCTACAATTCAGTCCAGCTCCTGCTTGATGGAATCCATTTGCTGTATATTGTAGGAAAGTGGACAACACCTTCCATCAATTTTGAGATTGTATCCTCCACCGATATGCTAGTGATATTACTTGAAGGATTATGGTAGCCCAAGTAAAAAAGAGGTTGACAATTTCATGCCCAATTCATTGTTAGTAAATTAAAAACTGAATTATATTGAGTGTGTAGAAAAGTTGCACAAAGCGTTTGTATTGTCTTGTTGTGGCAGACCCTGGCAGGGACTACCGCCACGGCAGTGGCTTCCTTGTTACATTATAACGATAATAGAATTTGGCCCTATTCTTTATAGTTTGGTATGATTTCATAAAGGCATTTCTATAACGTTTTTGAATTTATAATATCAAAATGACTTGGGTGTTATTAGTTACGGTTTTTACCCTCTCAACCATACTTCTATATGGTAAATTACGCATTGAAAAACATACTTATTAGGTTTTGTTTTATGTGTAAAATATATTCATTTGCTTAAAATTTCTTCTCCACCATGAACATAGATTTAACATTTCCTTCCTTGTATGTATTTATTATAATTATTCTTCACTCGTTATTTATTTTAACTTTGTAGCTACATGGGTTATAATATTTCTCATACCATAATTTATGTGTACAATTTTATATATACAAATAACTATACTCTTTGTTTTAAAGAAAGAGCTCTTTTTAGTCATACATATAATTTAGTTTATTTATCTCTTCTGTAGTTAGTTGGGAAAAATGGAATCTATGATTGTTCCAAGGTCATTTATAAACCCTTTTAAGTTTATTTTCTCACTATTGTTTTTCTATTCATACTTTATGTCTAGTTTTGGTTAATAATAATTATTACTATGTATGTTTTCTTCATGTATTTATTCCATACACAGTTAGAGTACTTTTTTCCTTCGATGTTTCCAAATTCAAGCATGGTTCGACCTCAACTCATAGGAAATTTGATTTTTCTACTAGGTCAGATGCTTCTTTACCTGATTCCTAATTTTGTGACTTCATTGATAGAGATTTGTTACACTTTTTATAGGATTCTAAGTGTATTATATTTCTTACATCCAATTCTTTGGAATATTTTGATATATAGGCCCTTACACCTATTTGTATTTTATTTGCAACATTAACTATGAATGTTATTTATATTGAGGTCAATGTTTCTGCCTTAATTATTGTTTAGCGGTTATTTCCTATATTAACTTTCTAAATATTTAAAATGAATGAAAACCATTTCCTATTTGTTTAATGTTGTATACAGAATTAATCCATACTTACAATATTATCATTTTTTTTCAACTCAACAATTATTTTCTTAATGTCGTATATTTGTTAACTGTCTATATTTCATTTTTATGGTTGTCATATTTTAATTGGAAGTTTTCTCTATAAAAAAACATTTAGCCATAAGTATGAATATACTCTTCCTTAACTCTATTTTCTATAGAAATGTGAATGTTCAATCTATATTGACCTTCATTATTTGAATATTGTCAATTCCAATTGAATTTATGAATGAAACAGTTTGTTATTTGTTTTCCTTTTTCACAAAAGGAACCTAACAATTCT
>APFE030703695.1:0-58482 GCA_000404065.3 Pinus taeda | reverse complement strand
AATGAAGATTTATTTAATGCTTCACTTGCTTCTTGGAAAAATGATTGGTTGCTTAATTTAGGAGTAACCTACCACATGACTCATAGAAAGGATTTTTTTGAAGATGTCACTGACAATGTTGATGGAGCAGTATACTTTGTAGATCAATCAAAAGTCAAGCCATCAGGACTTGGCACAATCAGGCTTAAACTGCCTGGTCTTCCAGACTTTCTTGTCAATCATGTTCTATATCTCCCACAGCTCAAGATAAACTTGCTGTCCTTGGTCCACATCCACCAGCAAGGTCACTCCATTCATATGTTTGATGGCAAGCTTGAGGTAAGAAAAGCATCTGATCACTCACTTTTCATGAGGGGAATAGAAGAAGAAAGGCTTCTCAAGTTGCAAGGAACCTCTGCTCATGCACAACATTTCTCATACATTTCTCATCATGAAGAAGGTAGACTTCCATCAAGTTTATTATGGCATGCTAGATTTGGACATTTGAACTATGACAGTCTCCGCTTGTTGAAGAAAAATGGTGTTGTTGGTTTGCCTACAATTCCTAGGAAACTTAAGCAATGTGATGCTTGCATTCTAGGAAAGCATAGCAAACAGGTTTTTCATGATTCACATTCAAGAGCACATAGGAAAGTTGAAGTCATTCATTCAGATTTATGTGGTCCAATGCATGTTCCTTCTGCAAATGGAAATAAATATATCATGACATTTATTAATGACTACACCAGATTGTGTTGGGTTTATTTATTGAAGAACAAATCTGATGCTTTTCAAACATTCAAGAACTTTCATAAATGGATTGAAAATGATGCACAATATCATATTGGGTGTATTCGCACTGGTAATGGAAAAGAATACACATCAAATGAATTTGAAAACTATCTTCGCCAACATGGGATCAAACATCAAACAACTGTGCCTTATAATCCCCAACAGAATGGTGTAGCTGAAAGAATGAATAGAACAATCTTAAATATGGTAAGATCCATGCTCTTCTTAAAAAATGTAAAGATAATGTTTTGGGCTGATGCTGTTCTATGTGCTGCATATATAAAGAATAGATGTCCATCTAATGCTATGAGAAACAAGACTTCATATGAAATGTGGTATGGACATGTTCCTTCGGTAAAGCATCTCAGGGTCTTTGGTTCCACCTGTTATGCCTTGATACCAAAGGTACATAGAAACAACTTGGTGCTAGAAGTCGTAAGTGTATCTTCCTGGGGTATTCAAACACCTCCAAAGCATACCGCCTCTATGACGAAGTAAATAAGAAGTTTGTTGTATCTAGAGATGTAATTTTCCTTGAATCATCCAAAACTAACAATGTTGTTGAGCGGCAACTTGATTGCTTGGATAGATTCGCAAAAGCAAAATCATTTCAAGAATTTGATAATCAGATTCCACATCTTGAAGGGGGGATTCCTATACTAGATGAACATGTGGAATCTTCTTCTGAAGAACACTCTCCCCCACATGAAACTCAAACAACGGATGATGCTTTAAGTGATGTAATTGATAGAATTGGGAGACTCAATCTTGATTCAATCCCAACTCAATCAACGGAGCAGCCTGGACCATCTCAGAAAGGTCCCCCAAAGTCGCTAACAAAGACACTTGAAAGTGTTCATCTTGATGAAGTTGGAAAGACAGGAACCAGAAATTCAAACCGACAAAATGGAGGTGATGTAGATGACTCTAATTCACCTGTTGATATGGATGTTTCTTATGATTGTGAATTGAACTTGTCTTCATATTTTGAACCAACTTCCTTCAAAGAAGTTGCTTCTCATGATTAATGGAAAGAAGTGATGCAAAAGGAGTATGATTCTCTCATAAAGAACAACACTTGGAAGCTAGTTGATCCTCCATTAGGAACCAAACCAATTGGCTGCAAGTGGGTCTACAAGAACAAGTATAAAGCTGATGGCTCACTTGACAAGCACAAAGCTAGGATTGTGGCAAAAGGTTTTGCACAGAAGGAAGGGGTCGATTATGAGGATACTTTTTCCCCCATAGAAAAATGGGCTACCATCTGGACTCTCTTTGCACTAATAGCTCAAAATGGTTGGAAAGTCCATCAAATGGATGTAAAAACTGCTTTCTAGAATGGAGATCTAAAAGAGAATTTTTTTATGTCCCAGCCTAATGGATTTGCTGTGAAAGGACATGAACATAAAGTATGTAAACTTGTGAAGTCCTTGTATGGCCTCAAACAAGCACCGCGAGCCTGGTATGAAAAACTAACTGAGCATCTTCTGAAACTCAATTTCAAACATTTTGATCTTGATGATGCAACTTTATTTGTCAAGAAAGTTGGCAAAAAAGTTGTATATCTTGTGGTATGTGTATATGATCTTTTGATGACAAGGAACAATGAAAGCTACATTGCATCCATAAAGAAGGAATTGAGGAAAAGTTTTGAAATGACTAATTTGGGCTATGTTCATTACTATCTTAGCATTAAAGTAACCCAACATCCAAAGTCCATATTTCTTTCTCAAAAGAAATACATTGGAGATCTGTTGAACAGGTTTGGCATGACAGAGTGCAATCCTCTTACTACTCCAATGGAACAAAACTTAAAGCTCACATCTATTGAAGGAAAAGAATTTGAGGATGCAACAAAGTATAGATAGCTTGTAGGAAGTCTTAACTACCTAACTACTACCAGACCATACATTTGATTGTTGTTGGAATCCTCTCCAAGTTTATGCAAAAGCCTTGTGAGGGACATTGGTTTGCTACAAAAAGAGTTTTAAGGTACTTGAAGGGAACTCAAGACTTTAGAATCAAGTACACACAGGTGGATGACTTCAGATTGATTGGATACTCTGATTTAGACTTCGATGGAGACAAAGAAACTGGGGTATCAACTTTAGGATATGCTATGAGTCTTGGATTAGGAGCTATCTCCTGGAGATCACGCAAACAATCAGTTCCGGCAAATGCCACAATAGAAGCAGAATATGTGGCAACAGTTGAAGCAACAAAAGAAATTGTGTGGCTCGGAAAAATTCTTGAAGATTTGCAGGTAAAACAAGTACAATCAACTCCACTCATGATTGACAATACCTCTGCAATAAAGTTGGCCAAGAACTCAAAATTCCATGATTGAACGAAGCACATCAATACTAAATATCATCTGATTCGACATCATGTTGAGGCCAAAACAATCCATCTCCATCATTGTTCCACAAATGAGCAAATTGCAGACATCTTCACCAAAGCGCTTGGAAGAGAAAAGCTTGAACGATTCAGAATGATGCTTGGACTCACAACATTCCTTCAATTAAGGGGGGGAATGTTGACACCTAATCCTTGTGATTGGGTGAATTTATGTAAATAAATAAATTAGAAATATGAACAATCATCGGGAGATGAACTGAACAGTCTCTCCCTCATGTATATAATGAAGACCTACCTTGTGGAATAAGATACGAATCATTTTTTGCTCTATGGAGTTACGGCCTGGCCCTACATGGTATCAGAGAGCTGGCTCTGATACCATGTCAGGCCAGGTAGTAACTCTACAGAGCAAAAACTGATTCGTATCTTATTCCACAAGGTAGGTCTTCATTATATACATGAGGGAGAGACTGTTCAGTTCATCTCCCGATGACTGTTCATATTTCTAATTTATTTATTTACATAAATTCGCCCAATCACAAGGATTAGGTGTCAACACCTCTGAGTGAGGGCCACCATCTGTGCAGTCCCTTTGACGTTGTCATACTGTTGTTGTAGCTCACACACCACTATTTCCAAGTGCTGTATGTTCGGGTCCTCCTGAAAATTTGTGAGGACCTCGAATGATTCTTCTAACATTCTGGTGCAGTCTCTTACTACACTGTTGATCTCCTCTAGCCCTGATGTAATGGCACTGGCACACTATTCCCTTACCTCTAGAGGATTTGAAGGTTGCACCTTCAATCGTAGCTCTGTGATATGAAGGTTAAACTCCAACTGAACCTTAGCCATTTATTCTCGCACCTCACACACCCCTACTAATAATCTTTGGATGCGCACCTCTGTTGGTGCTTCTGCTGGGATGGCCAAGTTAGGGACCATTTAGCAGGCTTCTTCTAGTACCTACACCATCTGCTTGTTCTGAGACACGAGTTCATCGCACTGCAAGCTCAACTGCTCGATGTTGATCTTCTGCTCACTCAGCACCTGCAACGCATGGCTCTTCCTAGCCCCCAGTTCTATAGTAATCCCATCCTACAAAACATAGCATGTCTCCTGCAGGAGTGTAGCCATGTTGATCCATATCCCCTTTAGTGTACTAATTGTAGGCCAGTCAACCTCATTTGTTGTAACCAATGCCCCTTCTGGTAGCACTATTGCGTTGGTTTTACGAGCGTGCAACATTTCCTCGGTTTTGGTTGCTCCTACTACGACACTGGTCGAGAGGGTACCAGTCTAAGGAGTGTGCACCTACAACTCCTGAATTTTTGCTCAGAGGGCCCCCAACACAATCGGATTCTCCTCCGCAAAGTTTTGGAAGGCCTCTGTGGTGACGTCGTGCACTGTCTCTCCTATATCGTGCAGATCCCCCCTTAGTAAGGGTGATCAGGTCAATAGACATCTTGGATGTTTTTACCTTCTTGCATGGCCCCATCCGCTCGCTCGGGAACTAGCACTTCAATTTTGTTGACGTTGTTTGTGGGTCTGCACCACCCTCCTCTTCCTCTGTTTCCATCTCTTTCTACTACTCAAGAGAAGGTGACTTTTGGCCCTCGCACGCCTTCTCTGTTGCCTTCTGTTATGCTATTGTTGTAGCCTTTTTCTATTTTGCTATTGTCTTTGCAACGTCCCACACCTCCTACACTTTTGTTGTTGCTGCTTCTTTCCTTATTTTTTCCGCCAACTTCACCACACGCAGTTTTTCCTCCTCCTTCTTCTTTTGCACAAAAAATGTTTCAAGCACAGAGATATCTGATGTGCACCACTCTGGTGGCCACGTCTCAAGCATGTTGAAGATCACATCATCTGTGGCTATATAAGGCAGTTTGTTCCACTTCTTTGCAGGGTCCTTACATGCCCTAAGGTGGATGTGATGAAAGTCCGCTTTAAATTATGAAAAACTTTGCAGGCTGTTGTAGACAATGGGTGATAACTGCGGCTTGCGGTTAATCCCCATTCTGATGTTCATCTCTATGAGCACCCAGAATATTTTGCTGTCGTGGATCTGGTTCACATCCTTAGCAGCCCACAGCGAAGCATACTTTGCGGCCTCTAGGAGATCCCTTACAATTGTGGGGAACTGGCTATCCTTCAGCAATTCCCTAGCCACCAGCACTATGGACAGCAGAAGCCATGCATAGTGGAAATTTTTTCCTTGTTCCTATGCCTCGTGGCAATTTTCCAGGAACTCCTTGCACAAGAATTCAGACTAGTTAAACTAGACCCCTTATACGCACTATTCAGCAAGTTCCACTACCGGCGTGGGCACCTCATCCGCATGGCACTTCCGCATGAGCTTACCTTCCAATATTTGAGTCGCAACTCTAACCGCTTTATTGTTGATGCTGGAGATTGCGTAGCCCCTCTTTTCTTCTCCAGCTTGTATTTCTTTTTCATGGCCTCTGCAATGGCCAAATCACTGCTCTTACCCTCCAAAATGTTTGCGAGGTCCTCTCCTTTACACGGGAGTCAGGTAATTTGATGGATTAGGTGGTTTGTGATGGGAATGGGCTCCTCCAGCCACAAACACCCACCATGCACTAGGAAGAGCAGTTTCCTGATGACGAAGATAGTCACTGGGGCGCGATGGTAATGCGACACCCAAAGCAAGTTCAAAAACCCTACCTTTTTTACTCTGCTTAACCGCTTTTGCGGCTCCAATTCTATAACTCCCGCCACAGTGTTCTGCTTCAACTTCATGAGTTGCACAGTCTCCAAGTCAGTGAATTTCTCGTGGTCAGCGAGATCCTAGTCTTGGAATTTTAAGCTCGGTACCCTTCCTAAGTGGTTCCTTCAAAGATGATGTCATCCAGGAGAAGCAGAGTCTGCAGAGAGCTCTTGCTCTCATTAAGGTCCTTGGGCACCTTTGCCTTCCCTTTCCACTGGGGGACATACGCTGGCAGCTTTGTTGGAGGGTGCGCAGCCTCAGTTTCTTCCTCCATGTCCTCATCCTCATATTCTTCAATTATGAGATCCTTAAAGTCTTCTTCCTCCTCATCAGTTTCCAGGTTAACCACTTTCCCTTTTTCCTCCATTGTTAATCTGGTTTGCAGTGGGTTTCGGGGGGACACACGCACCAGAATCATTGGTTGTTTGTCTTTCTTTAGTCTCGGTGTACACGGGGATTTAGGGATTTCTGCAACAATCCCAGCACTCTTAGGGGCATCTTCTATGGTCATGGCCTACATGGCTTCTTCGGTGGTCACCTCTGCAATTTCCCTATCTTCTTCAGATGTTGCCATCTTGTTCATCTAGAGATCTCTCAATCATTGCTCTCCACAGGACAAACAAGGCTCAGTTTAGAATATGTGGGACGCATGACAGCTCAATTTGCAAATGACCAAGTGTTGTTTGCTTGGAAACCCTTTGTATTTTATAGTGCCTTTTGAATTTGAATTGGACCGTTTCCCCCAAATCTAGTCCATTAATGCTCCCTTGGTGGGAGATTTTCCCAAATCTTGCCCTTAAAACTTGTCCTGAATTCTTGTTGCCCACTCCATTTGGTCTCAAGTCAAGCATCTCATCGTGAATAGTGACTACAATGGTCACTTTCCAGCCAACCCACGTGGCAACGTAGCCCCCCTTGCATGGTTGCAGACCTTGTGACACTTTGCTTTTGCGATCATCCTCGACATCACGCAGCTCTCAGGCAAAGTAGTTTATAGTCTCGCGCCTCTTTTCAACTGTCAAGAATGCTAACGCTATACTTCCCATGGATAGTCAAGTGGTTGTGCCACTAGTATATGGTTTCAACTGGTCATCCATCACTTTCCCTGAAAAAATTTGTCTTTTATTTCTACTGTCATGCACTTTACCATCTACAGTGCACCATCATGGGTGGTTCCTTTAGTAATATGCGGTCTAATCCAAGGCATCAAGCATATCAAATCTCGATGGTAGTCACCAAATTCATCAACGTAATCATGCACACACAGGTTTATCACCCTGGTTTCCTTATCGAGAAAATCCTTCTTTATTTCTTCCTCAAGCTTCTTGACTTCTGCTTCCACCAAAGCACTTTTCTCCCTTAACCACACCCATTCCCTCATGATTTCTTGGAGCCTAAGATCACCTAGTCAGATTTCGGCCTCAAGTCCCAAGTATCCATCTTCATTCAACTGCGTTATTCCTTTTTCCAATGATTCGCAAACCATCATATCCATCGACGCTGCTATGCGCACACTAGGCATATTGTACTTGATTGGAACTACAACGTTTGCTCGATAGGCCAACCCAGAAGGCGTCTGCGTTGTTAGTTTCTTGCACATTGTCCTATAAGCCCATAGAATTGTTGGTACACACAGGTCCCAATCACTTCGTTGTGCATTATATGCCCTGTTCAGTGCTTCACACACTCCGTTAAAGGCTTCTACGTGGGTAACCTTCTACACGTACTTTCTTTCTAGATTTTGTCATCCCAACTGGAGGGATCATTCACATAATTGCCTTGCCAACACATGCTTATTTCTGAATATGAAGTCCATGTGCATCCGCGTATGTTGTTTACCATATGTCTTTACCCACCTGGACAAATGCGCACACAGATCATCTCGTCCATCATACTTGTCTTTTAGACACATCTGAGGCTTCCCGAAACACATGCACATCATTCTCCAGCATTCGTGCCAATCCTCAAAGCTTCCTTGGTGCATACCCCACCACCTCACAGGCATAGCATGTAGTACCCATTTCAATGCCTCGAACCATTGCTGTTCTGGCACCTCTCTTTCAAATTTGTTCAGGAAGGCGTCTACCTTGCTTAACCCATCATACATAGGTAGATCCCTTACTTCCATTGATATGTAGTGCAGCGATCTTGTCATCATATTGCAGTTCAGCATGGTTACCTCATGTAACCAGTTTTTCCATCACTTTATCTATTCATCTGAATCCAATGTACAGGAGTTTTCTCTCTCCCATGAGACTCGTCCATCCGCGGTGGGATTTACCTAGTCTTTCTCTCGCGTAGTTATCTTGTAGATGCAATCTAAGTCATTGTCATTTTCATAGTCATGCACTGGCTCTGTGTAGCATGAGCCTTCTGCAAGTTCCAAAGGTACGACTACGTGTAGAGACTTTTTCTCAAAAACCATCTTGCACTTATTCATATTTATCACCCCATTCATGTCAGTGGCCCAATCTATTCCTAATAGTGCCGGGTAGGGATTGCTGTCATCAACAATCTCTATCACTTCAAAATCTACCAGCGTGCTTTCTCCTTCAATATCCACGGTGATTCCCTACAATCTTCCCATATGTAGGATCTTTTGTTGGTTTTCCATTCACAGTTAGATAGGAGACCATTACAGCGTAGGCCTTCCCATGTGCTCCCATGTCTGCCTCAACAGAACGTTCACTTCTAATCCTAAATCCAAAATCACTTGGTCCATCTCATATTCTCCAATGTACGTGGTCAATCTCATTTCTCTTCCCGTCCTTGTCACATGTTTTCCAATCTTCCAAACTACGCGGGGTTCTCCTAGCGCAGTCCCAATGCATCTATTTATGAGTTCCTGCAATCCCTTTATAGCCTTGTTGTCATGCAATAGCTTCATGCATGTTTCTAGGAACGTTGTGAGCATTAATGGGTCCATTTCTAGCTTTGGTCTATCTTTGCTTCCTGAAGTGGAGGCATCAAAGAAGCTCTTCCTAGCTTCCATGAAGGTTTCCTTGGCGTGCTCCAAATAAAACTTTGGTTCTTTCATCGAAGCCTTGTGAACCCAAGTACTATCTTCAGGCTACTTGCCTTTAACATCCCCCATCATTATCCCACTTCGGAGCACGATGTTTACGTTAGGGTCTTCCTTGTGTGGCTCAGACCTCATCGTTTGTAGGTTCTGAGTCAGGAGAGGTTGCAGTATTCCCTTGTCACGCAGCCTCGCTATTAGTGTGGGACAATCCTCTGTCTCATGATCAAACAATGTACAAAACAAACATGATGGGCTTGTTGGATTTGTACAATCATGAGCATAATGTCCTAGCGTCCCACAATTGTAACATATCAGCTGTCTACGACCTCATCTAGGTCCTCTTCCACCTCGGCCTCGTCTATGCCTTTGAAATCTGGTTTGTACCAGTACTGTGTTCTGGTCAAAGGGTCACATTTAGTCCTGAACTCTGTAGGTGGGATTCCTATCCATCATCAGCTCATAGCTTCTACAGGTGCGCTCATCATGTACCAATGATCTACAAAAATTATAGAACAACTGTTGTGAATTCTGTGTGTACTTTTGCAATAGATGACAGTTGTCCATAGCATGCTTTCCTCCTGTTAGACAAATCGCACACCATAAAGTAGGCATTGCGCTAGGTCCTTCTTGTGCCTCTGGTCTTAACGACATCGATCCTCCTCCCGCGAGGTAATTAAAAAAACACTGGGCAGTGGTCCTTGTCATGAACTTGACCCTTACATTTAACACACCATACCTCATTGCTTACTACTGGGTGAGCTGTCCTGTCCTATTTCAAACTCTGCATCTCAAGGCACAAGTTTTTCAACTGCACGTGGATCTACTAAACTCCCAGGTTTGGATCCTGTATCGGGGTCTCATGCAGTCTCATCGTGATTTCAAGGCCTCTGCCTGAGTTTTTAACCTTTGTTGCGACAGCGCATTCCTCAAATGTAGCATTAGCAATGCTACAAACCATTCACGGTGTTATCCATCCGTTAAAGTCATGTTAGCTTCGTGAATCGCGCACTTCAGTCTCTGATCTAATTCCCAGGGGGTCTCACCTGGTAGCATCATGATCTCCTTGAACCAAATGATCGACTGTGCCTCTGACTTTAGCCTGCTAAATTCTCTGTTTAGCGTAGTTTGGATGTCTGTGATCCCCGCATTCGGATTGTCATTAGAATGATTAATATACCAGGTCAGCGCGTGATCTTGCAGAGCACTGGCCAATGTCACTTTGTTTATATTGTCATCCATAACTCCCTGCACTTCCCATACAGCTTTTATCATGAACTAAAACTAGTCCAGATCTTCATTTCCTACTCCCTTGAACATCGACAACTTTATCGTGCTTGCCATGTTGACTCGCAGTGGTGGTGGACATGGTACAGGCGAAGATGGGGGTGAAGGCGATGAAACTAGTGGTTGTGTGGGTGGGGATGGTATGCAAGGAATCCTCTGCCTTATCAAATTGATCGCACTTCTTCGTGATACATTCGGAAGCTCTTCCTCGTCCCCTTGTGGAGGTGATATCAACGGGGTAGTTTCTAGTTCTGCACTACCTTCTTTTCTATAAATTCTCCCACTTCGTGTAGCCCTAAAAATCAATGTATTTGCATAATCTGCTTTTCACATAGTAGCATTTTAACCTAAGTGTTCAGAGACTTAATGTACTTACCTTGTGGTCCTTTGAGGAAGCATCATTCAGCCTTGCTAAAATTAACTGAAGTATCTACCACGAACTCAGTAATGAATCCTCCTATAATTTGATCGATCCAGTGATCAACAGTGCACGTGATCTTATCCTCCTATTCTTCTAATCTGCACACCAACTCTAGGGTCCACACAATAGGACTGTCGAGCTTGCACCTTCCTTGGCTTTGACTAATCTCGCGATCCACTCGTACAACTCAATAGGGAAAGATGCAAAGAAAATTTTGTGGATCTCTGTGTACAGGTAGTAGTCTATCCACTCTTCTTTTGATAGCTGTGGATTCCTATTCTACTACGTCATGAACTCGTGAATTCTCCTGTCCAACCAACCTTCCATTTATTTCTTAGTTGGATTCCAATGATACGACATCAGACATCTCTATGAAGATGTTGCTCCTGGAAACGGAACCATTTGTTGGCCCATTGGGGCCTGACCCAAGTTCAGAGTTAATTAGCTAAATAAATCCTTGTACTACTGGCCCTTTCAGCAACAGTCTGTGGATCACGGACTAAGGTCTCACCCAGAGCAGTATGGGGAGATGATGGAACCAGGTTTCCACACCCTTGATATGTCTGAGGGGTTTATTTGGTCCAACTATGAATACCTTCGCACAACTTACTTTGCACACTTCCCTGGCCTGTGAGGCCTTCGTGCCCTAATATACTTGCCTTTGCACAACCCTAACCAGGGGTTAAGGGGCTTTCACGTTGCAGGAGTAGCAATCTGCACTATTTCCCCAAGTCACACCACAGATCTTACTTATCTTCTTATAATAGTTATTTATCTTCTCATAAACAGATACCTTATGTTATATTCACTTACTTAGCACATTTATACAAGTTTGTGCAGTAAATAATTAGTAAACTTGCAATTCCAATAATACATAAAATAGGAAAAGATACATAGAAATATGGTAAAACTTCTCTTTATTAATGCTTCCAATGGTTACAGACTCAAACTTCCCTGTGCACTCAGCTATAGGGGTTTGCACACTCACCTACAGACTACAAGGCCTCTTTGCACTCAACTGCAAAGCCTTCTCCTACTCTACAACCCCACAACTCTACACTTTGACTTACTACTTCTATACCTAGATGATAGATAGATATCTCCTTACACTTAGAGCCTCGCTCTATTAATACAATCCCATGGTTTGCAAACTATGGGTATATTTCTCAAACTGACACTACATTTACAAAAGTAAGGGCAGACAACCCTATGACTCTATTACAACTTCACGCTCCATGCCCACAAATTGTGGATTTTTTACGATGGACTTAGTCAAAACTTGGGCTTTAAGCCCCAAAACTTGCCTTGGGTGGATCCTACGCCTAGCACCTGACCTGCAAGGCCTTCTCGATTTGTTATACTCTCCTCCTCGCAACCCTAACCAAGGGTTGAGGAGCTTTCGCACTGCTAAAGCAACAATCTGCGCTATTTCCTCAAGTTACACCACAGATTTTACTTGTCTTCTTATAACAGTTAGTTATCTTCGTGTAAACAGATACTTTATCCTATATTTACCTATTCAACGCATTCATATGAGTTCACATAGCAAATAAATAGTAAACTTGCAATTCATACCCAATATACTTCAATTCATAAAATAGGAAAAGATACACAAAAATAATGTAAAACTTCTCTTTATTAATGCTTCAATTGGTTACAGACTCAACCTTCCCTGCGCACTCAGCTACAGACTACTAAGCCTCTACACACTCAGCTGTAGAGCCTTCTCCTACTCTACTACCCACAGACACGACTCAACACTTCAACTAAGACTCAATTCATCATCACTAGATCTTATAGGCTTCTTAGATTTCTTAGATGTCTCTTTACACTTAGAGCCTTGCTCTATTTATACAATCCCATGGTCTGCAACCATGTGTAGATATTTCAAGCCGACATTACATTACAAAAGTAAGGGCGGACAACCATATGACTCAACTACAACTTCGCACTTTGTGCCCACAAATCATGAAGTCCTTACATTGGACTTAGTCAAAACTTGGGCTTTAAACCCCAAAACTTGCCTTGGGGGATCCCGCGCCCAACACCTAAAGAAGTATCCAATTTTGTAGTAGTTTTGGGATGTGTTTCTAGGAGATATTTTTGAGTTATCGCCTCATAGGTAAGTGTAATTTTCTATTGAGTTGATTCCGGAAGCAACATTAGCATCAAAGGAACCTTAAAATATGAGCACTTCAGAGTTGGTGGAGTTGAAGTTGCAACTTAAGGAAATGATTGATAAAGGATACATAAGGCTAACTGTGTCACCTTGCGGTGCACCAGTGTTATTTGTGAAGAAGAAGGATGGTACTCCCAAATTGTGCATTGATTACAGGAAACTAAATAAGTTGACTATCAAGAACAAGTTTCCCTTGCCTCAGAATGATGATTTGTTTGATCAGTTGAAGGAAGAAACAATATTCTCAAATATTAACTTGAGATCAATATATCATCAGTTGCACATCAATGAAGAAGATATTTACATGACCACATTCCATACTAGGTATGGGCATTATGAGTTTGTGGTGGTTTGTTTGGTCTTACTAATGCTCCAACTACTTTCATGTGTTTGATAAACAATGTGTTGTGTCCTTATCTAGACAAGTTTGTGAAAATGTTTATTGATGATATATTGATATACTCCAAGAATGAAGAAGAGCATGTACAACACCTGGTAGTAGTGTTTAGATTTTTGGGAGAGCATCAATTGTATGCCAAGCTTAACAGGTGAAGTTTCTTTAGTCTGAAGTTCATTACTTGGGCTATGTTGTTTCCAAGGAAGGTATAACAGTGGACCTTGACAAGATTAAGGCTATCATGGAGTGGCCATCTCCTAGGAATGTGGATGAGGTAAAATCATTCCACAAGTACAAAATGGTTAATTAATTACTAAACAAATGACTAAAATTTGCATATAAACAACCATTTTTCATTCGGTGACAAACAATGGCTAATCTATAGTATCTTATAACACGAACAATTTTTAGTCGTATTTAGCCTAATCATTAATTGTTTGTCTTAATTTTATCTTCTAGTAGTATATTTATTCATAAATTTGGTCATTAATTTAGTCATTGATTTAGTCATTAATTTCCACAATTAATGACCAAAGAAATATGACCAAAATTTTGGTCACGTTATAAGAAACTGTAAATTAGCTACTAATAGTCATATATATGCAAATTCTAATCATCATTTGAAACCAATTAAAGACCAAAGAAATATGACTAAATTTTGATCATGTTATAAGATAATGCAAATTAGCTGCTAATAGTCTTATATATGAAAAACTTAGTAGTCATTTGTAATCACAAATTTATCATTTACAGTAGTCATTTATATTTTTTTGGTAATTTCATATTCATTATATAAATGAATGATTTAATAGCTTATATTCATTTCATTTACTTTCATTAATAATCATTAAAAACTATTAATTTAGTCATTGTATATTTGTTTTATTTGTGTTCATCATTAATCAATATAAACTACTAATTTAGTAGTTTTAGATTGATTTTATTTGTTCATTATTAATCAAAATAGATTAATTAATATGATTTTGTGACTAAATTAAAAAAATGATATGCAATGTGCATGTTCATCTAATATGAAAACATAGTTGCATATGTTAATTACAATAATAAATAATATCAAGTACAACTATAAATAATTTCAACCACATAAATTATATTGTTTCATCACTTCAAAACATTATCATTGTGTTGCCAAGGCATTGCAGGTGAATTCACCAACTCTAAAGACTTTACCATTAGTCTATGTGTCTCATGAAAGATATTGGCTTTAATGGTATCACTAGACTAGTATTTTTTCTCTCTCTCTCTCTCTCTTTCTGCATTTTTACTCTCTCTCTTTCTGCATTTTTTACTCTAGTGTTATTGATCTCCTATTTCTCAATTCCTACATCTTACCATCAATACTAAGTTCCTCTTCTGAAAATCAAAGAAGATATAATGCAAAGTATAAGACATGAAAAATGATCAACACTGGAATATAATCTACAGTAGAATATAAAGGATTTATACGACATATACCTCAACATCAGTAATGTCAATGCCATTTTCCCTAGAAAAGAAAGAAACTCAAACAAATTTTCTTTAGTTGAGCAATATTGGCCACTATGTTATTAGATGACCTATATAAACAAAGAAAATAAAACATCACCGTAGAAAAGAACACCTTAGGAAATTAGTATTCAACCTTCAGTAAAATCTTAGGTACAATAATTTCAACGAAGTTACACACCAAAAATATCTATTTGTAGATAACTCGTGAAAACAAATGGAAAGAAAAATAAAACATAGTCAATAATTTATGACATATGGCTAGAAAATTGCATCATAGAAGAAACAATTTCTTCTATTGTTACCTATACATGTGGGTGGGTAACATGCCCCAATATGCCATAATGATCATTAGGGTCCCAAGGAAGTAAACCTTCTACTAACATAATGATTTATTGGTTGCATCTTGACCTTCCCTCTTCTTTGTGAGTCCAAAGGATAAAAATAATTCTATCCTTATCTAGATGTACTCCATAGTATCCTTTTCACATGTTATCTCAATATACCCACCAAAAATGCCATATATGCAAAACAAATGGCATTTTGGAATTTGTTTCTAAAACTATGTCATTTACATCCCCTTTCAATGTATCTAACCAAATGTACCCACATTAATTTCTTCTTTCATATTCGTTTACATCCCGTAACAAATCATTATTTTCAAGTTGGAAACATGGTATTATTATATTTTGATACGAAACAATGAAGGATGAATATCAAGAAATCGAATCAATTCGATATGGACGTTTCAAGATCATATAGAAAATGGCTAACATGTTTTTAAGATTGATCTCCCTATCTATATGGGTATTTATTATGGCATTAATGTTGACAAAATAAAAAATTTTGAACCATGAATTCTTAATGAGGGTTGGACACCCATTGTTTCCAACAATGACTAACTTAGTGATGGACCAAAAAGGAAGGTTGCTAGAAGACACCATCTTGTAGAAGAAGGTTCATGAAACCCAAATAAGATCACAAGAACTATTATAGGTTGGATTAAAAGGGAAAGTGTTAGGTAATATCAAGTGGTTCACAAAGGAACTGATTTAGGAGAGATTCCCAAACCTCAAAGTCACTGAGATTTTGTAGTACACAAAGGATCCTTTGGGAGGTATAATTGATAAAGGATTAAGCTAAAGCCAACATAATTTCAAGTCTATGAAAAAGTAAAAAATACTTGATGGGATCCAAAATTTGACAAACAAAGATTGATGGATGGCAATCAACAAGCATAAAAATTTGACAAAGTCAAAGTCATCTAACGAAGTGCCAATAAAAACTATTAATATGACACTGATGGTGGATACAAGTGGGTGGAACATCACTACACCACAACCAAGCAAAGTTGAAAATAATATACAACATTGGGAATCAAAGTAGTGGACAATTATGGAATAACTAATTGGACAATTTCCAAGAAAGAAAATTAAGATAACAAAAATGGCATACAACTTCTTTCCCATTGAGAGGTCCAACCTAACTACTAAGAAGCCCATGGCGAATGAGATTTAATGGGAAATTAAAAAGGTTTGGACATAAGACAAGAGTTCAAAACATTTATAAAGCATGTCTTAGTGTTCAAAGGTAGAAGAGAGTGTCAAAGCATTCACTAAGAAAGAAATAGTAGCAAAAAAATTCTAAGTAGAGATGAGCTTGGTAGAAGACCCTTAGTGAAACTCAAATTGATTGTAATAGTTGTTATTCAAGTTTTAAAAATCTAGAGTTTTTATTCCTCACGAGGACTTTCTCCAATTAAAATATTTATGTATGATGTGAGAATTTGTGTGCATTTTACGTTCGATTATTGTTAGAATGTGTATGCAAGTCAATTGGTAGATAAAAAAGTCCAATGAATGTCATTGGGATAACACTATCATCATGCCAAGGAATTATGATTTTTGTCCTTCCAACATCAATAACTAGATCAGAATTTGTTTGTATAAATAGGATCTATTATGTCATTTGGACTTCCAATGTTGGCTATCACTAAGGTTCTAATAGCATAATTTATTTATTGGGCACTTGTAAAAAGAGATATCCATTTTTTGACAAAGTTTACATATTTACAATTTTACACACATGTAAAATTGGGGTTCTTTGTATTACATATTTTCAAATAATAAAATTTTTACAAATGACTATGGTGTGCATCCTAAATATGTGTTACACTAGTATTATTTCTTTTGGTGTAGTCTATGTTATGCTATTGTTTATTTTCTTCATCTAATTTGTTGCTAGTTGTTTTGAGAGATTTAGTGGATAGAGAGGTGTAATCTCTAAAAAGTTAAAACACCATGTGAAACCCTTAGGCTAGAAGCAAATGTTGTTGTATGGAAGAGTTGTGTCTAGTGTTGGGCATGGAATCCCCCCAAGGCATGCTTTGGGGCTTAAAGCCAAAGTTTTGACTAAGTCCATTGTAAAGACTCCGTGAATTGTGGGCACAGAGTGCGAAATCGTAATGGAGTCATAGGGTTGTCCGCCCTTATTTTCGTAATGTAATGCCAATTTGAAAGATCTACCCATGGTCTGCAGACCATGGGATTGTATAAGTAGAGCGAGGCTCTAAGTGTAGAAGGAATCTAACAAAGCATGGATGGATATAAGGAATTGATGAAGCATTGAGTCGAAGTGTAAGTCGTGTCTTTGGATCGTAGAGTAGGAGAAGGCTCTGCAGCTGAGTGCACAAAGGCCTAGTAGTCTACAGCTGATTACACGGACCCCTGCAGCTGAGTGTGCAGGGCATGTCGAGTCTATAACCATGAGAAGAATTAATAAAAGAGAAGTTTTACCATATTTCTGTGTATCTTTTCCTAGTTTATGTATTATTGGGTATGAATTGCATGTTTATTGTTTATTTATTGCACAAACTCATATGAATGTGCTAAATAAGTAAATATAATCTAAGGCATCTATTTATGTGAATATAACTAATTGTTATAAGAAGATAAGTAAGATATCAAGTGTGACTTAGGGAAATAGTGCAGATCGCTGCTCCAGCAGCGTGAAAGCCCAACAGCCCCTAGTTAGGGTTGCGCAAAGGAAAATATATAATGGTGCGAAGGCCAGGGAAATGTGCGAACTAACTTGCATGAAGGGATTCTTAGTTGGACCAAATCAACCCCTCAGACATCTCAAGGGTGCAGAAACCTGGTTCCAACACCCCACCATACTACTTCGGGTGAGACCTCAGTTTGCGCTCCGTAGACTATTGTTGAAAGGGCCAGTAGTATAGGGATTTGTTTGGCTAATTAACTCTGAACCTGGGTCAAGCCCCAACAAGCCAACAAATGGTTTCGTTGTCACAAATTATCTATTTGAACACGTATTGACATGATTTGGATGTCTGAAGATCCTAATGAGCGATTGCACTACACATTTCCTTAATGAAACAATCAGCACACTCACATAAGAGTTTCAGGTGTATCATCAAAAAATCACACCGTATCACCCCCAAGCCAATGGGACAGTAGAAACATTTAACAAAATATTGGAGACTGCGCTGACCAAAGTATACAACGCACAGCGGTGTGATTGGGACCTGCGCATACCTCCAGTACTATGGGCTTATAGGACAACATGCAAGAAAATGACGGGACATATACCTTTCCAGTTGGTCTATGGTGTGGAAGTTATCATGCCAATGGAGTCTATTGTTCCTAATCTGCGCATAGCAGTGCTCACAAGTATGATGGACAGCGGAGCCCTGGAAGAGAGGCTCAAGCAATTAGAGAAACTTGAAGAGGAACAGTTTCTAGCTGGCTTCCATCAGCAGGTACAAGAGTAGCGTGAAAAGGCCTGGCACGATCGACATATTAGGTTGCGCACCTTGAAGGTAAACGATTTAGTGTTACTCTATGACAGTAAATTGGATAAATTCTTGGGAAAGTTCAAAATGCACTGGCTGGGACTGTATGTTGTTAAGGAGGTCACAGACTGAGGCACGGTGCAACTGGAAAAGCTAAATGTAGAACCTTTCCTAAGAAAAGTGAATGGTAGTCAATTGAAGCCATAAACAGGTGGCCCAACTATCTGACTAGCTGATAGAAGCATAGTTTTTGTGCTCCAAGTAGTTGGACGAAGTTGCGGGACTATAAACAGATACAGGGGAGAAGTTCCAACACCACTGTCTCAGAACAACGAGTACAGGAGATTCAACAGGCATCCGCTCAATGCATTTTCCACCTTACAGTCATCCGAGCATAGTTGGAGTGAGTGACAATGTTTGTGTTGGGGACCTCTTGGGCATGGAATCCCCCCAAAGCATGTTTTGGGGCTTAAAGCCCAAGTTTTTACTAAGTCCATTATAAAGACTCCGCAAATTGTGGATGCAGAGCACGAAGTCGTAATAGAGTCATAAGGTTGTCTGACCTTGTTTTTGTAATGTAATGTCGGTTTGAAAGCTCTAACCATGGTCCACGGACCATGAGATTGTATAAATAGAGCGAGGCTCTAAGTGTAGAAGGAATCTAATGAAGCATGGATGGATCTAAGGAATTGATGAAGCATTGAGTCGAAGTGTAAGTCGTGTATTTGGGTCGTAGAGTAGGAGAAGGCTCTATAGATGAGTGTGCATAGGCCTAGTAGTCTACAGCTGAGTGCACAAACCCCTGCAGTTGAGTGGACAAGATAGGTTGAGTTTGTAATCGTGGGAGGAATTAATAAAAGAGAAGTTTTACCATATTTCTATGTATCTTTTCCTGGTTTATGTATTATTGGGTATTAATTGCAAGTTTACTATTTATTTACTGTGTGAACTCATATGAATGTGCTGAATAAGCAAATATAATCTAAGCCATCTGTTTACGCAAAGATAACTAACTATTATAAGAAGATAAGTAAGATCTCAAGTGTGACTTAGAGAAATAGTGTAGATCGTTGCTCCAACATCATGAAAGCTCCACAGCCCTTGGTTAGGGTTGTGCGAAGGTGAATATAATAGGGCATGAAGGCCAGGGAAGTGTGTGAAGTAGCCTGTGCGAAGGGACTCTCAGTTGGACCAAATCAACACCTCAGACATCTCAAGGGTGAGGAAACCTGGTTCCAACAGCCCCCCATATTACTTCGGGTGAGACCTCCATTTACGCTCTACAGACTGTTGCTGAAAGAGCCAATAGTACAAGGATTTGTTTGGCTAATTAACTCTGAACCTCTGTCAGGCCCCAACAAGCCAACATCTAGAGACCACTGACTCAAAGAAAATTTCAAAAAATATTCTAAGAGAGCTACAATGGAAAGGTGCAAGACACATATGGAATAAAGTTCCAAATCACTTTGGTATTAAATCAAATCTAGGGGTTTCATCTTTCTCCTCCACATGCAAGAAAATTTCCCACTTCTAAAGGTATTATTCTTCCTCCATGAGATGAAATGAATAGAGACTTAAAAGTGTTGAGTATGGAGCATGATTTTTTAGAGGTCTTTGTTTCAGCCGGATTTATAACCCAAGAAGTTTGTACATCCCTCCACGTGGGGGGGCAGGGGTTTGAGGGGGCCGATCTCCCCCGGCTGGGGGGTTTGGGCGAAAGCGGTCCCCCGGCAGGGATTTCGAGGGTAGCACCCCCGAAGCTAAAAATAGATGTAAAATTGCCTTGTAAAAGTATAGTAATTTCTAGTCAATTTGGGCTGTTCATTAGGCGGATGATCTAACGGTAGAACTTATGTTTAGTTTAAGGTTTTGTGCCCTAGAAGGCAACCCCTCTCTTTGTATGAGGGCATTGTATTTGAGGCTATGTAATAGATGTGTATTCTTTGAGCAAGAAACAGAGAGGTGAGGCTGTGAGAGAAAACAGAGGATATTACAGTGGATCTACTATAGGTTGTGTATCTCCATTTTGCTGGATAATAGAAGGGAAGGATTGGTTGTTCAGGGTGGATGTAGCCCAAACTGGGTGAACCACCTATATCTGTGTCTCTCTAGTTTTATGTGTTTTCTGTGCTTATATTTCTGCAATATTCTATGTGTTCCATTGCTCTATAATATATAATTTTCTAACAGCTCGTATCAGAGCCGAAGGTCTATTTGGCTGATAAACTCACAGGAAAGAAGGGTTCTCATTCGAGTGGGAGAAATGGCGGAAGATGGTAAGTTTAGGGTTAAGAAATTTAACGACCAAAACTTTTCATTGTGGAAGATGCAGATGGAAGATTATCTATATCAGAAAGATCTGTATCTACCATTGGGTGGAAAAAAAAAAGATTTCGATGGGTATGACAGATGAAGAATGGAACCTTCTTGATAGAAAGGCACTCGGAACAGTACAGTTGTGCCTCGCAGCATCGGTCACCTTCAACATTTTGAAGGAACAACTACAAAGGGTTTGTTTAAGGTGTTGGAGAAACTATATGAAAAACCCTCGGCCTCAAACAAGGTATTTATTATGAAACGGTTATTTAAAATGAACATGTTGGAAGGTGGATCTGTTGCAGACCATTTAAATTATTTTAATAATGTTACAAGTCAGTTATGCTCTATAGGGGTAAACTTTGATGATGAAGTTAGAGCTCTGTTATTCTTGTGCTCATTGCCAGAAAGTTGGAATGGTTTAGTAATGGCCATTAGTAACTCTGTTTCTCGATCTAGTACTTTAAAGTTTGATGATGTTGTCAGTGCTATGATTAGCGAGGAAATGCGACGGAAAAGCTCCGGTGAGACATCGAGTAATTCTTTGAGTGCAGAGTCTAGGGGAAAAAAATGGAAAGAGAAAAGAACTCAGGATATCAAAGTAAATCAAGGAAAGGTAGATCCAAGTCCAGATCGGGGATAGTGTGCTGGAAATGTGGAAAGAAAGGACACCTAAAGAAAGACTGTAGATCTCAGAAGGGAAAAGAGGGAGATGCAAAACAAGAAAACAATCATGAAGCAAATGTGACAGGTAAGGTGTTACAAGATGCTTTGATTCTTTCTTTCGAAAATATTACTGATTCCTAGGTGGTAGATTCAGGGGCCTCATTCCATGCCACACCTGGTAAGAAATATTTTCATGACTATGTTCAAGGAGATTTTGGACAAGTCTATTTGGGTGATGATAAACCCTATAAAATTGTTGGAATGGGTAAGATTCTTGTAAAACAGCAAAATGGAAACCAATGGCTACTAAAGGAGGTAAGGCATGTTCCAGATCTGAAGAAAAATCCAATTTCAATGGGGCAGTTAGGCGGTGAAGGTTGTGTTACAAATTTCATAGATAAAGCTTGGAAGGTCACCAAAGGAGCCCTGGTAATAGCAAAAGGCGAAAAGGTTGGTACATTGTATTTATGCAATGGTATTTCTAACTTTGTTAATGCTTTAACTTCCAAAGGAGTAGATGCAGCATTATGGCATCATAGGCTCGGACACATGAGTGAAAAGGGGATGAAGATTCTTCACTCAAGGAATTTGTTGCCGGGTTTGAAGAATGTTGATATGGACTTCTGTCAGAATTGCATTTATGGAAAGCAAAAGAGAGTCAGATTTTTTAGAGTTGGGAAAGAAAAGAAGAGTGAAAAATTAGAGCCTGTGCATACAGATGTATGGGGACCTGCTCAGGTATCATCTCTCGGTGACTCTCATTATTATGTTACTTTTATTCATGATGCAACTAGAAAAACTTGGATTTATTGTATTAAGAATAAATTTGATGTATTTGATACTTTCAAGAGATGGAAAGCTTTGGTTGAGATTGAGACAGGAAAGAAATTAAAGTATCTTAGATCAGACAATGGAGGTGAAAATTGCAGAAAAGAGTTTGATGGGTACTGTTTAGAGCATGGAATTCGTAGAGAGAAGACAGTTCCAAGAACACCACAAGAAAATGGTGTGTAGAAAGAATGAACAAAACAATCATGGAGCGTGCAAGGTGCACGAGATTGCATGCAGGATTGCCTTTACAATTTTGGGCAGATGCTGTAGATACTGTTGTTTATCTAATTAACAGAGGGCCTTCAAGTTCCTTGGATGGTGGTGTTCCAGAGGAAGCATGGTCAGGTAAAATGGTAAACTACTCCTTTTTAAAGCCTTTTGGTTGTGAGGCCTTTGTCCATATTAATAAAGAAAATAGAACAAAGCTTGAGGCAAAGTCAAAGAAATGTACCTTTATTGGATATGGTGTTAATGATTTTGGTTATCACTTATATGATTACGAAAATCACAAAATCATTAGGAGCAGAGATGTAATATTCAAGGAAAAGGTCTTGTATAAGAATCGGTTGCAGGAAAAGAAACAGGAAAAAGAAAACAAGGAATACGCAGTTCTTAATGAAATCACTAAAAAAGTAAAGGTGCCTGAAAGTAATAATAATCAACAACCACAACAACAAAACCACCACAATATCAATAGGCACCCCAAAAACCTAAAAGTGGTGTTAGAAGATCTACCAAGATAAGTATACCGCCTGAACGATACTCTCCTTCATTATATTATTTATTGTTGACGAATTCTGGTGAACCCGAATGTTATGAAGAAGCAATGCAGGTTGAAAGCAAGAAGAAGTGGGAGGTAGCTGTGGAAGAAGACATGGACTTCTTAATGCATAATCAGACTTGGGACTTAGTCAGGTTGCCTGCAAGAAAAACTACATTGAAGAATAAATGGGTTTACAGGCTAAAGAAAGAAGATGGAGGAAAACAGAGGTACAAAGATATACTTGTGGTGAAGGGATTTGCACAGAAGAAAGGTATTGATTTTGATGAAATATTTTCTCCTGTTGTTAAAATGACTTCAATCAGAACTATTTTAAGTCTAGTAGCAGTTGAAGATTTGCATCTTCAGCAATTAGATGTAAAGATAGCCTTTCTCCATGGGGATTTGGAGGAAGAGATATATATGCAGCAGCCACAAGGATATGAGGTAAAAAGGAAGGAGAAACTAGTGCACAAGTTGAAGAAGAGCTTGTATGGCTTAAAACAGGCTCCAAGGCAGTGGTATCTAAAATTTGACAAGTTTATGTCTAAACAAGGTTATACTAGACGTCACTCTGATCATTGTGTTTATCTGAAAAAAAAAATGATGGCAACTACATTATATTGTTATTGTATGTGGATGACATGCTTGTTGCAGGGTCTAACATGCAGGAAATAAATGTCCTCAAAAGGAAATTGGCAAATTCATTTACAATGAAGGATTTGAGAGCTGCAAAACAAATCCTTGGTATGAGGATAACTAGAGACAGGAAAAATTGTAAATTAACATTGTCTCAGAATGAGTACATACAAAAGGTGTTGAAAAGATTTAATATGCACAATGCAAAACCAGTTAGTACACCTTTTTCTAGCCATTTCAAACTTAGTAAGGAAATGTGCCCAAAGATCCAAGAAGGCATGGATTATATGTCTAAAGTTCCATATGCATCAGCATTTGGAAGCTTAATGTATGCAATGGCCTGCACAAGGCTTGATATTGCACATGCAATGGGAGTTGTAAGCAGGTAGATGAAAAATCTAGGAAAGGAACATTGGTTGGCAGTGAAATGGATTCTCAGATATTTGAAAGGTACCACAAATCAAGCATTATGCTTTGGTGGTTCAAACATATATCTACAGGGATACGTTGATGCAGATATGGTAGGTGATAGAGATAACAGGAGGAGCACTACAAGATATGTATTTACTATAGGTGGAACAACTATCAGTTGGGTTTCAAAAATCCAAGGTGTTGTTGCACTTTCAACAACAGAAGCAAAGTATGTTGCTGTTACAGAGGCTAGTAAAGAAATGATTTGGTTACAAAGGTTTATCAGTGAATTGGGTAAGGAGCATGATATGGGCATGTTATACAGTGATAGCCAAAGTGCCATTCATCTTGCAAAGAACTCAGCATTTCATTCCAGGACTAAACACATACATCTCAAGTACCATTTCATACGATCAGTGTTGGAAGATGGAGAGTTGAAGCTAGAAAAGATACATACTAGCCAGAATCCTACAGATATGCTAACAAAAGTTGTAACCAAGGAGAAACTGAGAATATGCTCAATTTCAATTGGTCGTCAAGGATGACGATGAATATGAGAAATAGCCAGGTCCAAACATGAGTCATTGTCTAGCAAATCAAGCAGCGGTGGAGTTGCTACAATCATTCTCCAAGTGGGAGATTGTTGCGTATGGAGCATGATTGTTTAGAGGTCTTTGTTTCAGCCGGATGTATACCCCAGGAAGTTTGTACACCCCTCCACGTGGGTGGGTGTGGGGGGGGCTTGTCCCCCCTGCGGGGGTTCGTGGGGGCCGATCTCCCCTGGCTGGGGGGTCTGGGGGCCAGTGGTCCCCTGGTGGGGGTTTCGAGGGTAGCACCCCCAAAGCTAAAAATAGATGTAAAATTTCCTTGTAAAAGTATAGTAATTTCTAGTCAATCTGGGCCGTTCATTAGGCAGATGATCTGACAGTAGAACTTATGTTTACTTTAGGGTTTTGTGCCCTAGAAGGCAACCCCTCTCTTTGTATGAGGGCATTGTATTTGAGGCTGTGTAATAGATGTGTATTCTCCAAGCGAGAAACAGAGAGGTGAGACTGTGAGAGAAAACAAAGGATATTACAGCAGATCTACTATAGGTTGTGTATCTTCATTTTGCTGGATAATAGAAGGGAAGGACTGGCTATTCGGGGTGGATGTAGCCCAAACTGGATGAACCACGTTTATATTTCTGCAATATTCTATGTGTTTATATTTCTACAATATTCTATGTGTTCCATTACTCTGTAATATATAATTTTCTAACAAAAAGTATCTACAGTCAACACATAAACTAGAAAAAATGATTTATTTTGTTAAAAATGGAATTTGCATGCATTGAATCAATGGCATCCTTGATGACCAAGCTTATATGTATGTATGTAAAAAAGTGTAATATTATTGGACAATTAGTGGACAACTATCTCTACAAATCATAGAGATATGACAGGCATGCCTTATTAAAGAGTATGATTTCCAAATCAAGGCAATGTGCAGACAATTTCATTTCAAACCTTCCACTCCAAACTCTCTTAAAATTATGTTGTTGATATTGTAGTCTGGAGAAGTCCTATTTCCACATTCTAAGAAATCACATTTTACAGACAAATACTTCATTGAATTTGTGTTAGCAGCTGTGAAATATTTTCCAATCTCCCTAGGTTTTAAACAAAAGAGTTTTCATTCATGGTTTGACATCCCATGAAGTAATTAATAATGGCTCATGTTTTTTAAGGTAACAAGAGACTAGAATCATGTTACCTTTATAAGAAAACAACAAACAAACCAAAATATATAACTAAAATATATTCTAGAACCTTGGTGATTACACATCCTATGTGAAACCAAGTCCAACATAATTAAAACAATAACCGCACGACCAAGAAAATTGTATTCTTTCTCTAAAAGTAATTGAATAAAACAAGATAACAAAACTCACCTTTCTAGACTTTATCATCTTGTTCTTAGACTCTGATTTTTCTCGTGATTTTCATCATCTCAAAATTCCACGATATTGTTTTGCATTTACATAGGCAGGGGATTTCTCAACAAAGTTTGATGGTGGTAATGGAAGACTAGATTGATGCACCCCCAACATATGAGAAGAAATCTACACAACATTCATAAAACTCCAATAAATCATAATAATCTTAGAAGTAGTTTACTTTATAACATACTAAAACATAAAGACGACAAAATGCCAAGAGAGAAATTTTTGGCATGAAAATACCACAATTCAACATTTGCAAGGAAATCATAAGTGGACAAAATATCTCAACCATTGACTTCAATCCAATCTACCAAAAATATTTACTAAAATCAATTGTGATTCAACCAAATATAATATACCATGTCTTGTGCACCATATGATTCAACATAGTTTCCATCAAAGGGATCAAGATACATATATGTAGTTTTAGCTTGCCACAAAGTTCCCTTCAAAATGAGATAGCATTGTCAGAAATTCGAGATCTAAAGTATTGAACAAAACTAGCATGTACTTCATTGTACTAGATGGTCATCTCAATTCATGACCATCTAAAGACATTTGATGAATTGAACTCCAAATTGAATATATATCCATAATAAGCATCCTATTTAACCACACTTTTAATAAATTCATTTAGGAAAATTTCACATGGCTTGCGACATTAACAATATGTCAATATAGCCCATAGGAAAATGTAGTACATTGATAACTGGTTAGATAAAAAAAATCGCAGTGTGCCCTAGCTCAAGTTGAATTTATTGTGTCATAAATTCTGCAGGTGCAGGTGATATGCATGTTGGTAGAATTGTTGTTGTTGCAATGGATATTTTTGTTGCTCATTTGATGGACTTCTTTCAGTGCCTACTAAATATAAAAACAAAACATAAATGTTAGTGAACTTTTCTAGAGGTGGCCTATGTAAACATTTATGAAATGTGCAACGTTTTTGGTGAACACTCCACCCATCATCAAGGTGCAAAGATGTGATGTTGAAGAAAAAATATAAATGTGTTTTTCCCTAAAATATGAAGTGAATATAACTTGTTTCAAACTTCATAACAACACTAAATGGTAAAGATAAATGAGTACATCCAAAAAGAAAGGATCGGGACCTCTATAACTAACACATAAACAAATGGTAGGTCTAACAAGTTTCCCATCAAACCAAGATAGAAATAAAATGAAATATAGTAACTTCTACTCATGAACAAACAAAGGTAAATGAGATTCAAGAAAACAATTAATATAAATAGGAAAATAAGGAGTCGCTAGCACATCTCCTAAACAAGTAACAAATCTAGACCAACAACAATGCATCAAGATAAAAAATGAAATATTATGGGGGTTTCACTAATGAAGGAAACCCTGTACAACGTATAAGATAATTTTATGGAATCACATAAACACATGGAAAAATGGGAACTGGTCTCAAAGTGATGCTACTTTTAGTCATTTGAAGACTTTGAAATGTTTCCAATCACAATAAATTCCCCAATACTAAACATGATTATGTTGTTGGGAGAGTGCCACAAAACGAGAGGAGGTAGTTGGACTATCTAGGAGGGTTGTAAGAAGCACCTTATAATATCTCTCCTACTATCCAAGGTTAACATACTCATGAATGAAAGGAACCAATTGATACATTCTTGCCTCCAGGACCTAGATGGGGCATGGAGGGGGATTGTCGTGTATATTTGCATACCTCTAGAGCTATCTAGAGGGTGAAGGAGCAATTTTGGACTGGTCAGTTGTTGTCCATCCCAATATTTATATGGCATATACTAGACATTTTCCCTCTCTCCATACTACCATAATGGACCAAACAAAAGAGGTGATTAGACTAGGGCCTCTAGTGAACCCATGCAATGATGAGAGTGGGAATGTAGCCATCTCTTTAATAAAGAAGCCAAACATATCTAGTCATGGAAATCGAAGAAAGAGGACAATGGCTCCCAAGACCTTGTAGAGAATAGAAAATATCATTTGAATGTCATCATGATATATGGGATGTTGAAGATGAAGTGTTTTTTAGGCTCAACCTCTTGAAGAGGGTGGAGCCTGTAGACCCTATAGAGATATGGTGATATAACTCAACAAAAATCTAGAGAGACAACACTCTCAAATGGCCAAAGGAATCCTAAGATTATGAGACCAATGTCATTGTAAACAATTAGGCCACATAATATGACCATCAATAATTTGCAACAAGTGTTCGACCTAGAAGGCCAAGAGAATTATAAGAAACCCAACTACCAACAAAACAAAAAGTGGTGGTTTTCTCATCTGAGTTTCCAATGCCATGATGTCTGTAGAATGTTTTCCAAACATTTGTGGTGATATTCATTACTGTAAAACTTAGATTAAACAAATTAAATAATAATAAATACAAAAAAATATTGCAACACAAAAATAACATGCATTATTGCATGACAGCATAAAAATAATAATCTAACAAAAATGCTTTCATTTCTAAGTGTTATCACGTGATTATTATTAGTACATGGAATTCCAAGGAACTAAGCAGTATTTGCTCAAAATTTATAGGAAGAAATATTCACTTTAACTTACACTTACTAATTAGCACCATGGATTTGTAAATTTCAAGATCATATTATCTAGGTCATATTACTAGATACCACAAGACCTGTGATAAATCAAGATGCTATATTTTTAACAATGCTTATAATATTCTTAACATGCTTGAAATTTGAAAACATATATTCATTTCACCCTTGAAATCATGCTACAAGAAAACATCTATGAAATAATTTAAATGCATTAGGAAAAGTATCCCAAAATCTTGCTCCAAAAATGCATTGTTCAAAAAATGCAATGATGAAAAATATAGTTGGTATAATTAGCCTTGTGCATGGCATTAACTACAACCAAATCATATCCTACACCATCACCCTACAAATAGACACCATAAAAAAAAAAAATAAATAAATAAATAAAAAAAAATAATAAAAAAAAAAAATAATAAATAAATAAATAAATAATGTAGAAACAAAAGCACTTGAAATCATGAACATTTCATTTTGATGATCCTTTATAACTCCAGACCGCACTATGAAAAAATGAGTTGTCTAAATCGTTGTCTTTGGTCTCTCCAAAAAGATATTATAGAACTCAGGTGTAATGTCTTTATTATTCTCTTGCAACGACCTGATTCCATCCTACTTCTCATACCACTTTCAAGAAGGATAAACATATAACAATGATTAATCATGACACTATTAGTTAGCTGTTTTTATCAAATATATGAAAAAATGTAAAAGCATTGGAAGCAACCCAAAACTAAGAATAAATATGCATGACTCATTAATGATAATATATGATAGAATAGGAACTATTTTAAACAACTCGTTTGTTCCACTTTTAAAAATGTGCAAATTGGAAACCCCACTTCCTATGAAAATACTAGGTGGTATCCTACTCCAGTGAAGTTTTTGCTAGATTGCAGAACTAGAATTTGACCCACAATAGTATCCATCATGTTGATTAAAAATGCCATTTTACTTTTGTCATTTTCGATAGGAGGTTGTTCAAACTTCATGCATTATGTCTTAATATATGTCATCATGTTGATAGACTCTTTAAAAAATAGTCACAACCAGAAAAATCCTTAAATGACAATAATGTCCTACTAGTACAAGTATTACTTATTGTAACTTGTGGAAATGAGTGTTGGCTAGTGTAACTTGTGCAAGTGAATATTGGATAGCTAGACTCGTTAGCATTCCACACCACTCAACAAATCAACATGACCATAAAAGTGGACCATTGATTAATCTCTTTTGCAACTTGTCCATGAAGCTAGATAAATCCTTATCTCTTCCATATTCTATGTGAACTTGTATATTCCACTCTAGAGTATAGAACAAAGAAATATGTAATACCAAACTTTTCCATCTTCATAGAATATAGAAACATTTCTCCATGATTGTAAACCATCTTAAAATCAATCATTGTGCCAAGTTAGAACATTACACAACCATAAGTATATGCCATATTTCCAATACATCACTAATTTTCAAGTGAAAATTTCGATATTGTTCAAAATAATAACATAAGCCAAAACATTCTGACATTTCTGAGTAAACCAACCTTTCAACCAATCCTTAAATAATATGTATTTTTTTAAAGTGGATTAAGAAAATTAAAAAAATATTAAACGAATAAACCAAAAGAATAATAAAAAATCCACATATGTGCAAAATGACCATATATTCAATCAAATATTCCAATTAAAAAACATGTGAAAATGGTTAAATTTCCACTTTGAGAATTCAAACCTAGCTGCTAAGCTTTATAGGAAGGAAAGCTTTTACATATAACTAATATGAAACAATGAAAAAACATCCATTGTCTTGTGTATTATACCAACAACTGGACTTGAAAGCCTGGATTTTGTAATGAAAACTTGACTTTAGGGAGCTAAAAATAAAAGTAAGGAGTATTCAAAAAAAAAAAAGATAATGCCATGTCGAAAATAAGAAACATTTAGTATCGATTGTTACATTTACTTCAACAATTTTGAACATTAAAAATAAATATCACTATAACCACAAAACACACTTCCATGGTCACCAAAAGACATACCTCACCGAACAACTCAACTACAAAGTCATATTTCTCAAATTCACATTGTTTGTTGCAAACAACTCTAAGCCCCGAAAAAAAGGAAATAACCAACAATAACTACTTTATATTGAATGAAACTAAAGTGGATATTTTTATATAAGCTTCAAGGACTTATTTCAGACCTTCTTATAGGAAACATATTTATTAGCTTGTTGACGACTCTACAAGGCCTTTAAAATACTTTGAAAAAATGTGCACATATGGCAATCATAAGCTTTTTCAGAATCTTCTATCATCCTTTCAACAACATTTTTCAAACAATACTCCATGGGAGTATTTCCAATGCTTGTAAACCCCTAAATGTTTCATTTAAAACTTGAAGAAGTACTTGTAAAGTTTCTCCCATGGCCATTAGTTCCAATGATGATAAAAATTTCAATATAGAGGTAACATCATTAAGCAAGGAGCATAACAATTTCACATATCTCTTCAATTGTGGCATGATTCTCTTGAAGAGAGAAGCCTGCCCCTTTTGGAATGGTTTCTAATAGAATATTATGCGCATATGGATAAATTCCATAAATTGCTTCTCCAAAACCTCATCTCCAACTCATTTTCTAGGTCTGTACTCTTTATTTATAGAATTTGAAGATGTGCAGAATCAATTTCTCTCCTGCCTTTTGTTGCAGTAATATTTTTTTTCATAATCCTTAGGTAAAAAACCCTCATTTTTTGGCTTAGTTCATCCTCATCTACCACTTCCACATACTATTCAATCACCTCATATTTTCAGGTAACTATAGGAACCAAACTTTTACTTGTCATTCTAGCCCCACACACACGAACACTAGACTAAGTGTCTGGTTAGATCCCATCACCTCTTGTTGCATATTTTTTTCCACCAAAGTATCCATATTCACCTTCAACTCCAAATTTCATATCCAGATAAGAGTATTCCATATCATTGTTATCATATTTCTCTTAAAATTCCTCCTCCAAGAAGCCTGAACTCTATGGTGTTTCAGTTTCTAAATCCAACCAACACCTTTTCTTGTTTTTTTCAATTCTCATGCTTTCATGGTCTAACACATCCTCCTCAATCAAAACACTACAATAATTATAATGCATTCCTCTCTTCCTCTTGGTTCTCTTCATCCTGGTGTCTATGGCCTTCGTAAGTCTCTTCTTTACATTTAAACCTGAATAATATAAGGCACCATGTGATTCATCCTTTCCTGGTCACAAGATCTCTTTTGCATGTGCTGACTTCTAATGGTGTGTGTCCACACAAGTTAACTTTTCAAACTCATTTTCTAGGTTGGAGATGTAACTATGAGTTATTTCGAATATTTCTTCTACTATAAGATGTGTTGGAATATTTCTCTTGGGTTCCCTATTGACAACCAATGAAAACATAATCAACAATATAATTGTTAACAATCAATATTTTTAACCAATGCTCCAAATGGAAACAAACCAAACATAGAGAGCATTTTACCTTCTAGCACAAGAGTAAAACAAATGAAATTTATTTATAATGGAACACTTTTCTACCGAAGAGGAAAATATCATCCTGGAAGGACTTGAAACCCACCCAAATATCTCTAATAATAACTCCCACCTTTGATTTTATCCTCAATATGTTCTTCCTCCAAACTCAAGAATGTAAAATTCAACAAAATAGTTATCGAAGGAGACTTCTAAACTAATGGAGGTAAATTTGAAAGGAATATACCTCGTGTGAAAATATTTCTTTGTACTAACACCCATTACTTCCTTCAAGGTACTAGAAAGATGCTTCAGAATGCTCTTATCCAATCCCCCAAGACATCCAGCATAAGACTTCATAGAAGCCTCTCCCTTCAAACTACCATCCTCCATATGGCATTGAGTAGATCTCCCACTACTAGATAGTTTGATGTGTTTATGATAATGGGAACACTGGTGGATAGTACTTAAAGTGGATTTACTCTCTACTTGAAAATCATCCATGTCCATGGGCTCTCCTTGATTAGTGTCATGTGGAGAAGGAATAAATATATATCTTTGAGTAGAATGATCTAACACATGAATATCCAGAGTCCTAGAAGACTTACTTGTTCCATAAAATTTGTCATTTATTTTTTTAAGGCTTCTATCTTTGTAGTGTGTCTCTTCACTTGGGTCCCCATTGTGGCTAGGACCAAAATCTAACATGGATGAACTTGTAATTAATAGGAATAATATTTAAAAAATATGAATAAAAAAGGAAAAAAAATCAAGATGTATGATAAATGTTTCATAAAGAGAAACAAAATAAGGTGTGCCTGAATGGGAAATGATATGATTCATACCCAATTGATAGTAATTGTGCTACTGGGAATTTCACCTAGTTTCACTTTTGAGGTTTTTAGGTCAAAAGGTTTATCCATCTGATTTGACGTGACACCATTATTTGTTGTGGAAGTAGGTGGTACAATTAGAAGGATGGAAACTTATGTTTCCATGGAGTTATTTTATTTCTTAGGGATGATCCAAGTATCCAACTCCTCCCTTATAACTATTGAAAAATCCTCGCTCTTATAAAATTTCATAACATGTTCATGTAACTTCCCTATTGTATATGCCACAAACTAAGGATACAATGTATGGAAACAATTATCAGCCTGGATTATTGAACAATCCTCAAGATTAAACTACTATGAAATCCTACAAACATGATTAGTGGTGCTAGGAGGTTGGAGAAATATTTCAATAGGTAAAAAATCCTTTGAACGAAGCATTGCAAATATTTCATGTGAAACATGAACCCAAGTATTATCAGTCTTCCTATATACACTGCTACCTTATGTTGGATGCCTTTAGAAATGAGAATCTGAAGCTTGATGAATGTTAATGGACCCATTTCATGGTCAGCACCACCATGATAATACCACTCTCCCATATGTAGTTTGAGATAATTTACAGTTCTCATGTGTCCTGAAGAAATTACTTGATATGACTTAACTACTTCAAATTTAGGCATAGGAGACATAATTGGATTATGAACCTTAGAAGGTGACAAATTAATTTCCTCCACAAGATGCTCACATGTATTACCAATTTCATGTTGATGTAATGGTTGATCTATAACCTATTCAAAGTTCACAATAGTGTGTCCTGTATAGTGTTTGTTAGTGCATAGGTCCCAAGGTGAAGAACCATATTCTTTACAAAGTATTGAATTATTATTTAGTATATATTTCATTTCAAACTGAGATGACAATGTAGCTTTGCAGACATTCGAGACTTCAATTGTTGTAGACATCTATGAATTTGATTTATTTCCTATGATACTCTTACTCAAATCCCCATCATTTCATTTTTTTGTTTTCAACTCATCATAGCCGTAAATACTAACAAAAAATCTTGAAATATGAGTAATTTGAGTAGAAACTTATGACTTTGCTGTAGTGGCATGTTCTTTTGGTGTTGCACTTGATGCCTAACCTACCTACATGTGGACATTGAGATAATTATCCATCCTATGTTTGGGATCACTTCTCTCTTCTTTCTAGTGATAAGCCTAAGCAGGTATTTATAGCTTCGTAAGTTGTGTTTTATAAGAAGGGAACCAATTTTTAGACTTCCAAATGTCATAGAGTAGAACCACATCATTGGGAACCAATTTTTTCCTCAAATGTTTGTCACAACAAACTACATTATGAATCCATGGAAAGTTTTCCAATTCACTTATCTACTTCCTATCACTGCCTTTAGATGGCCATCCTTCAGAAGCTTAAGAGGGTTCTTAATTGCTAAGTAATGTACCCATAGTAGTAGAAACTTCCTTTCCATGATCAAACTCATTAATGTTAGAAATTAATTAACGGAGCAATGAAATACACAAAATATTGTGGAAAAACAAATACAGAAATGCATAGAACAAGAGAGACACAAATATATGTGGTTCACCCAATTTGGGCTATGTCCATGGAGAAACATCCAATCCTTCCTTTTATATTATCTAGCAAAATGAAGAGATACAACCTACAATAGATCCACTGTAATTTCCTTTGCGCTCTCACACAGTCTCATCTCCCTTTCTCTCTTAGAATAATAATACACATCTGTAATACCCTAATACCCTTCCCTCATATAAATTGAGGAGTTTAATTTTAGGGGAAAAAATCCTAAATTAAACATTACTTCTACCATCAAATCATCTTCCTAATGAATGACCCAAATTGACTATGAAATTACAATATTTTACAAGGAAAATTTTCATCTATTTTTAGCTTTAGGGGCACTTTCCCCAAACTCTCACCAGGGGGGGTGGGGGGCACTCCAAACATGTAATCACCCAACTCTACCCCCCCCACCCACCCTGAACCTCCAGGTAGAAATAGTGGGGTGAAGTCCGCCACACCCCCCCATCATGGATTTAAATCAAAAGATAGCTTAAACAAGACCTCTAAATCAAGAAGAAAATCAGGCTCCACATCCAAAAATATCCCACTTGGAGACTAATTATATCAACTCCATTATTGCTTCACTTGTTGGAGAATGATTCCACTTTTGACCTGGTTGTTTCTCATCTTCATAATCATTCTTGAATTCCAATTGAAATTGAGAAGCAACTTAATTTCTCTGTCGTTACAACCTTTGTCAACATATCTATAGGACTCTAGCTAGTGTGTATCTTTTCTAGCTTCAACTGTCCATTATCCAAAACTAATATATTGTTTGGACAAGGTCCCCTAGGGGCAATTTTGGGGAAAATGCCCAAGTTTTGTTGTATAAAGTGTAAAGTATCTGCAAGTCGTGGTCGCGGATCACGTAGATAGTAAAGTGTCATAAAGGGTTTTACCCTTCTTCTATGTAAGTTATGTCAGCTTTTATAGATCTACCCATGTTCCACGGACCATGGGATTTTATAAGTAAGAGAGTTTAAGAGATAACGAAGACAATGAAGATGAATGTAATGGGTCAGTAGGCAGAAAAGAAAAAAAGTCTTAGAGTAGAAGAGAGGATCTGCAACTGTATGCGTAAAAACCTAGAGTAGAGTCTGCAGCTGAGTGTGTGGACCCCTGCAGCTGAGTGCATAGGGAAGTCTTGAGTCTGTAATCAGGACTGAAGTATTAAAAAAGAGATTATTCCAAAAATTCTTGTGTTTGTCTATTTACTTCTGTTATGAATGAATGCACTATTATGTTGAATGATGGGTTTATGAATTAATATTGTATTGATGCACGACTTTACATAATTGATGTTGTTACATGAACACACTTAATATTAACTATTTACGCGAAGCATATCTTATTGCATGTTAAATTTCTCAACGCTTAGGCCGATCTAGGTAAATAAGGGATTAAGAGCAATCACAGAGGTGTGAAAGTAGTTGATTCACCTATTTAGGGTCCACGAAAGACATTCATGAACATTCGTGGAGGTATAGAAGCTGATTAAGTGAATTTATATTGATAAGCCCTAAAGGCTTGTCGATTTACGTGAAGGCAGGTTTAGGGCATAAAACGACATTACACTAATCTCTGGGTGTGGAAACTTGGTTCCAACATCCCCCCATACTGCTTCCAGTGAGACATCATTCCACGCTCCGTGGGTTGATGTCAAAAGGGCCAGTAGTGTAGGGATTTGTTTTGAAAAACTAACTTTGAACCTAGGTTAGGACCCACTAAGCCAACAAATAGTTCCGTTTTTAGGATTGGGATTTGCATAAAGAGATGTGTGATGTCGCATCACTGAAATCCAATAAAGAAAGAAATTGAGTAGTGGTTGGATCGAAAGATCCATGAATTCACGATGCAAGAAATCATAAATTCATGCCTAACAAAAGAACAGTGGTTGCATAGGTATCTATACACAGAGATACACAAAAATTTCTTTTGTTCCTTGTCGATTGAACTATACGAGTGGATCGCTAAATTAGTAGATGGCCAAGGAAGGTGGAGACTTGACAGTCCAATAGTGTGGACCCCAGAGCTAGCGTGGAGATTGGATGCCTCTGAAGATAAGATCATGCTCGTTGTCAATCACTGGCTTGATCGCGTCATAGGAGGATTTGTGACAGAATTCGTGATCGATACCTCAGTCAGCTATGGTGAAGTAGAGTGACGCTTCTTCAAGGGACCGCGAGGTAAGTATTTAATATCTTTGAATACTTGGATTAAAATTCTCTTGTGTGAAAAGCGGGTTATGACATTACCTTGATGTTTGGAGCTACACAAAGTAGAAATTTATTCAGGGATAGAGGGAGAACAGGCCCTGAATACAGCCCATTGATTGAGCCTCCTTTGAGTGATGACGAAGGAGAAGCACAGGCTTCACTACATAGCGTTGTCCAGTTAATATGACAAGGGTTCCTATGAATACCTCATCCACCCACACCACCTCCCCCTTCACCTCCATAGAAAACACCTTCACCCACATTGACACCACCTCTACCACCATTGTTATAGACATATTTGGGCACTGCAACCCCAAATCATATATGTCCATAAACCAAGGGATTCAGAGTCCCTAAAAGTGTTGTTTCATGCCCTAAAGGAATACGGCCAGCTGATTACATCATCTCCCAGAAGTTCTCCATAGAAAACTACTCAGAACTAGTCAAAACTGGACCATACAGACTGCTTAATGCAGAGGGTGTGATGCATCTCACCTTCTTAGTGCAAAAAGTGTGATGCATACTGAAAATCCCTTCTGTAGGGTGCGATGGGCGAGAGTAGACAAATGGCAGAGACAGTTTGCAAGGTGGATGATCGTGGAATCTTCTAGAAACTTCTCCTATGACACTTGCCTCTCTAAATTTGCCCGGGGATGAGTAAGAGATCATCAATCTCCAAGTGGAATCAAGGACTATCAGAGAGAAGACACTAATCAAAATCCTAAAATATGACTCACCCCCCTGTAATCATCTATATATGGATCTGTCATCCCAGAGATCCAGAGGTTGGAATCTTGTATCTTGTAAGGAAGTGTTGTTGGTTTCCTAGTGGAATATCATAGTGTTGGGTGATCTAAGCTTTTAATGAGGTGAAAGAAGGGCTTTCATGCTGGAGGATGACGCTGGTCAGATCAATGGGTTGTAATCCTCTCTTCTAATCTCTATATCAATAAAGTTATTCAAGTTTTCCTCCACATTCTTGTATGTTTGCTAATATATGCATGTGTGTGGTCAATATATATCTGGTCCTATATTGTTTACGATTGTAGATCTCTGCACTTTGAAGGTATTATGCTTCTTTGACTTTACAGGTACTCTTTGAAGCGGAGTGGTCAAGGGAGGAGTGGCAAAGATCTGTCAAAGGGGAGAAGGAACAAGCAGAGAACCAAGCAAAAGATAGATGTTGGTATTCTTTGCTCCTCTCCTATCTACTTCTCATAAAGGAAAGAAAAAGTAACTTTAGTCTATTTGTTTCTAAGATAGCTACCCATCTTAGTGGGCTAGCAGCTCTGCATAGACACTAGATTTCCCGATAAAAAGATGCCAACTCCACTGGGGAATGAATAGATTGTTTACTTGTCTATATTTGTTTGCTTTATAAACTTACAGACGAAGCCTAAAGTCAAGCCAACTAGCCTTCGAACTGCATTTGCTATGCAAGTGCAAAGTAGATCAATGTTGCTTCAGTCTATCTCTAGGTTTTGTTTATAAACTGAACAATTGATTTGCAAACATCCTAATTGCCCTAGTGGTGGCTCAAGTAGCCTCATTAGATCAGCCCCTGTGATTTACATTTACTAACTATCATTTGCTCGGCTTAAATCCCTAAATTAAGTTGCAAACTGTGACCAAGAACCCAGTTGGAGTCTCGTCCCTAGACCATCGCACCTTCTCCTCTTGGGAATCTAGATGCATCGCACGTCCCATGTGTAGTACGTGAAATGCATCGCACTTTCCTTGTGTTACAGGTGCGATGATCAGATAAGACCTCTTCTGCTTCTAGATTTTTGTTTTTGTTCACTCTCTTCAGCTTTATTCAGGATATTTGATGTCTGTGATCAGTAAACCACTATAGAAACTCCCTTCCTTTGCATGATTCAGCCTCCATAGTACGAAGAACTGTAAATGTTTTTATGTATTGTTCACCATTTACGGTCCTCTTTTACAAAGAAGTAGCACAATCAAGCTATCGTCTTCTGATTTGAAAGTGTCGCAAGTGTCGTTTTCAGTCAAAGAAAAGAATCCTATTATTCTTGATGGCCAATTACACTGTTACTCTTGTATCTGATTTGAATTAATAGTTTTTCAAGTGGCGAAAGTAGTTTTGAATTCAAAATCGCAAAGTGTCGTCATTATATTCCTTTCGTTTTTTGAAAAGAAAATTGTTAGTACTGTCGCTTGAAACGATTCAAGTTTGTACTTAGCATTCTTGTTGTCATTCACACACTAAGAAAGAAAAAACAAATACATGCACGTGCATTTTCATTTATACTATTGGTTGGTTTGACTTAGGACAATGCATCTAGTGTGTGCTCTCTGCTCTATGTTGAAAGAATCTCATTTCTCTTTCCTTAGTAGCTAGGATTTTCATTGCAAAAAGAACATTAACCAATTGTTTATCATCTTAGATTTCATTTTAGGAATTGTATATCTACATCACGCGGTGAACTTGAAAGGCAAACTTCTTAAGAAAGATCAACCATAAAATAAATTCAACGAACATAAAAACTCTTTGGAACCTAATGCACAACATTTAGAAGTCTAGGCTAGAGACGTATTCTAGCGTCATAAAGCCTGGTAACTATCGCTTTCATTGTTGGTTGGGTGATTCCTCCTCTTTGAGACGACGAGTGCCAGTACGGACTTGTGCTCCAATATACCGTCAAGTATATATTGGGAGACCACAATAGGCTATATCATTTATCCCTAGGAATTCGTGTCTGCTGCCCTATCGATCGCAATGCACTGAACACAGCATTTGGGAAGATTGACTGCCATACCGTAAAAAGTATTCTGCAGTTTTGCGATTGGTTTGGTAATCCCTCTGTCTAGATTTCCAAAGTAGTCTCTTTCGTTCCTTTTCAGACTCCTTAAAGGAAAAGGTCCATCTGAGCACTTATCACTTCAGGCTCATTAAAAATCGAAGGCAACTACAGTCATCTTTTGCTTTTTCTCGACTCTTAAAAATTTAAAAAGAAAGTTCTGTTGAAGCGTCTAAAATTCATTTAATTCAGAATCATTTTCCACTCTATTTTGAGTTGATCGAGTAATTCACAATTGGGGAAGAAATTCAATCGAAACCCCATCATTTAGGGAGACTTACGAGTCAACCATCTTTGACTCCGGAAACGAAACTATTCCGGACAAAGTGAACTCGTTTAACTGGATCAAAGTACCCTGGTTTGGTTGGAACAAGTGTTTCGACATCCTCAGAGACTCCAATTACTCCAACCATTTCTGGTATCCCTGCCTCTACAGAAGAAATTCTGCAGCCACAAGAGGACATTAGAACTGATCCTAATGTGACAATAAACACTTCTAGTCCTAAATCGGCTCCATCTATAGCTGATTCGGAAGGTGTTATTCCCCAAACATCTATTGCTGCAAAATCTATACCTTCTTCAGCACCAGAAATATTTTATGGACCTGACGGTCTACCTCTTCCGCCTGGATTGATTGCTATAGAAGAGATTGTGGAGGATCCTCCATCCAGTATTCCATTGCATTTTGGAGCCAGGATCACCCTATATCGGAAGTTCCTATAGAATCGCTAGGAAATAGTTTGGATAGGCTAGATATGTCTGAACAACCGTCGACATCTAGGACTATGTCATCTGATGCGGCAGTAGCAGAACCTCCCTCTGCTACACCAACAATGTTCATTGGTATACCATCTGTCCCAACTAGCTCTCAACCGCTAGATGGAGTCCGTCCAGAGACTGTTTCGACAGTATGGTCTGTTCCCGTTTGTTTATCCAGAATAATATCCTGAATCTCTTATGTTGAGTCTCAACAAATTGATCCTTTACAATAGTATCAATTTAGGTAGTCAAATCCCCAAAGGCCAATAATTCCTTTGAGCACTGGATTGCTGCCATATGGGGGGGCAATATGCCCTTTCACTGTTTCCTCTGGGAGAACAACCATATGGGAGTTTGCAACAGAATTCGGGTCATGTTGAAATTACATCCAGCAGTTGGGTGCCAATACTGCCTCAACAACCAAGAGTTGTATACTCAATGCAACAAAGCCACCTGTGTTGAATATCCCCACTACACCGGCCATTGTGACAGTGTCGCAAGTGCAAGCGTTGCCTATTGTATGTCAATCTCAAGTCTCTCAGGTCGTCATACAACAACCCCCTGTCTCCACGACACAACCACAATCACTGATTACTGGCTCCCTAACCAGAGTGACCCAGGTTCAAACAGGTACTATTACCCCTCATCTTTGTCAAATAGCTAGTATTGGACAATAGCAAATGGTTTCACAACCATGGATGGTGCAATATCAACAACTGCAATTCCAACAAGCTTACCAAGGATCTGAGCAACAAATCTTTGCAAGTAATGGGCAGTCGTATATTCAAAATGGTCAACATCAATCATTTCATAATAGTTATGCTCATCAACCTTACCAAAGTTATCAGAATCAAATGCATTATGCTAGTATGCAAAGACCCACTGCTCAGGCGATACCATCCTATCCTAGGTATGCTTCGCCAAACCTGAATCAACAGTTGCCCTTCGTGGCGACTTTAGAGTTACCAGATCTAAATCGGCTAAAAAATGATCCAATTTCTTATGACCCTTGGTGGCTGGCGATTCCTCATAAACTTCCGTCAAATATTCCTATATTAAATGGAAATCTGGGTGAAGACCCGTCCAATCATGTGATGACCTTTCATCTGTGGTGTTCATCCAACACTCTAAATGATGATTCTATTAGGCTTCTCCTTTTTCAGCGAACGTTAACTGGTCCAGCAACAAAATGGTACATTGAATTGCCTAGAGCTTCATTTGATAACTTCAACACCCTTGCCACAACCTTTTTAACCCATTTTCAGTTACCCATAAGGTATGAAACAGGAACAGAGCTTCTTACCAATTTCAAACAAACGACAACCACTCACATATCTGATCATATTCATGAGTGGCGGTGGCATCGTAGAATAATAAAAACATATGTTCCTGATCAGCTGTTAGCTGAATGGTTTATTAAGTCATTTTTACCTTCTATCATAGAAGATGTGGCAAAGGGAGGGGTCATCACTAAAGAGAAAGTCATTGCTCATGCACAATATCTAGACTTGATCTATACTCAGTCTAGCACACTCTATGACAAAATTCCTAATGCTCCTAGACTGGAATTTTCCATTCCTCCTCCTCCTAAATCAAACAAGGACTCTCATTCCAGCGATGGTGTGATAGGTACGACTAGCACAAAAACTGTAAAGGCTACATCGAAGAAAGCTCGTAAGGTTTCTAGTCAAAATGCAAATGAAGAACTTCTCGCCTCAGAGGTAAATGCCGTGTTGACTGACAAAGGCAAAGAATCGAAGCAACCAGGGGGCAAGAAGAAAAAGAAAGGGAAAAATAAGAAACAAGAGGAGTCGTCTCCTAAAAAATCTTCTACAAACCCTTCTGGGCAAAGGAAACACCCTTCAAGGTGTTACATATGAGATGAGGATCATTGGATGAGAGATTGTCCACATAAAACTGAAGTTAAAAAACTTTTTAAGAGTTCAAAAACCTCAGTAGTATTGACTGATCCGTTTCCAAACCCAGGAACCAATCTGGTTGCTAGTGACAATGCTTCCCCATCCCAAGTGCTTATGTTTTCCATTTCAAAACAACAAAATGATGCTTTGATATCGACAAGGAATAAATATTACAGGAATCCACAATTGTCGAACAACAAGGCTACTAATCAACCTAGTAGTTCGACAACAACTTCGACCAAAGTTGTGCCACCCATCATTTCTGAGCTAACGATAAAGCCGCCAAAGGGAGTAGTACACAAATCGACATTTAACCCTCGTGCCAAAGCAGCACAGAATTATAATATAGTAAAGGACCTGACCCAATCGCCATCCGCTATGTCAACACTTGAGGTACTGCAAAATTGCCCCTCCCAAAAACAGGCTCTATTATCAACAATAGGTGGAATTGACCCAATGGATTCCAATCTTGTGGCCTTTAATCATAAAGGATATGACCCTCAATTACCAGCTCAACTTTCTTTCCTTATTCAAGTGCAAGCCCTCAGCAAAACTGTTCATCGAACGATTATTGATGAGGGATCATCTACATGTATTATGTCGATGAGTTGCTGGAAAAATTTGGGCTCACCACCCTTGTCGTGATCGTCAACGACATTGAAAGCATTTGATGGACGAACATATGCTCCATTCGGGATTTTAAGTAACTTGCAAGTCAAATTGGGGGGCAAGACAGTAGAAATTGATGTTGAAGTTATCGACGGAAACCTCAATTACAACATCCTACTGGGAAGGCCCTGGGTATATGTTGTGGCTGCTGTTGTGTCGACATACTTTAGAAAGATTGCATTTCCTTTCCAAGGAGGAATTACAATCATCGACCAACAAATATTTCTCCGCAACAGTTCACAAGTTACGAGAAGTATTCCGATGATCCACGGGAGCTCTCAGTGGCTTCAAAATATCGGAGTAGGCCTACTAAAAGACCCAACATTGATGGGTACTTTTTCCCTACTGCCTCCAAAAGATCTGGCGGAAGTGGACATGGTGGGAACCTGCAATATGGTGTCTTCCATTCAAAAGATATCTGATCACAATGTTAGCATGGATCATCGCAAGGTTTTGCTTCCAAGCCCAATAGAAATATTGTAGCAATCAATGTTTTCGGCATGGGAGGCGAACCCAAATCAACGCTCCTCAAGTGTTTGGATAGATAGGTCTAAGGAATATGGTACCCCTTCAGATCCTTGGTCACATGTACATTCTACAGATGAAGGAATTGTTTAGTCAATGATGATTGACAAGGTACCATGGGAAGATAACACCATCATTCCCATCTTCCAAATTATAAATAAGATTATTACAGTGACCTTGATCATCCTTTAGTATTTGATTTCCTATCGAATACTATAAATACGGTGGATTCTGAGCAAAACTTGTCCAATATTGAAGAGACTATCACCATCAATATCTCGACCAAACCAAATGTTGTAGAGAATATTCATGTTGGAAAATCTTGTTCTCCTTTAGAACTGGAAATATATTACGCTTTCTTTCACGAGTTCAGAGATATCTTTGCATGGTCATATGAAGAACTGCCAGGCATCGACTCGAGTATCATTGAACATGAAATTAAGATGTATTCAGATGTCAAACCAGTACGACAACGGCTTCAGTAGGTGCACCCTAAGAAAGTCACTGCCATCAAGGTGGAAATTGAAAAACTTCTCCATGCTAGTTTCATTTACCCCGTTCCTCTAACCGATTGGGTATCGAATATTGTTCCTATAATGTAAAAGCAAGGAATGATTAGAGTGTCCAAAAGACAACTACCCTACACCCTTCATTAACCATATAATTGATGAATGCACCGGATGTGAAATATTTTCATTTATGGATGGATTTTCCGGGTATAAGAAAATAAATATCTGCTCACAGGACCAATCAAAGACTGCATTTATTTTTCCATGGGGCACATTCACATACCGCAAGCTACCCTTTGGTTTAAAGAACGCAGGGGCAACATTTCAGAGGGAAATGAATTATGCCTTCCATGACATCAAGAACATCGTTCAAGCATATCTCGACGATCTTCTGGCTCACTCGCGAAAGCGGACCGATCATCTACAGCATTTGAGAGTGATATTTCTACGTTGTCGACACTACAGGATACGACTCAATCCACAAAAATGTGTGTTTTATGTCAGTTATGGTCATTTACTTGGCTTTGTGGTCTCGAAGGATGGGATTTGTCTCGACCCATGTAAGGTTTAGGCAATCATTGATTTGCCTCCACCTTCAAATTTTCTTCAGATTCAGAAACTCCAAGGGAAAGCAAACTTTCTGAGGAGGTTCATTCCAAATTATGCTGAACTTGCTAAAGGTTATACTCATCTGTTGAAAAAAAGAAGTACCCTTCATCTGGGATCAAGTTGCGCAAGCTTCCTTTGATGCTTTAAAGGAATCCCTAATAAAAGCATCATTAACGTATGCTCCTAATTATCAAAAAGACTATAACCTGTATCTGGCTGCAGCAAATACGACCATAGCAATGTTTTTAGTTCAAGAAGACAATGGAATTGAACATCCTATCTATTATTTAAGCCGAAACTTAAATGATATGGAAAGCAAGTACTCCTATGTTGAAAAGCTAGCTCTAGCAGCTGTTCAAGTGATACAGAGATTTCGACACTACATCCTCTTTCAAAAAACTACCATTTTGTCAGATTGCTACCCCATGACTTATATCTTGTCGCGATAGTTACTAGGGGGTAAATATTCCAAATGGATAGCAATTTTGCAAGAATTTGATCTAGAATTCATAAAATCCAAATCAAAGAAATCTCTGGTTTTCGCGGAGTTGCTATGTGATCTCCCATCGTCGTCCAGCGATTCAACATCCAATGCAACAATTGTGGATGAATCTTTGTTTCTGATATCTTCACGCGATCCATGATATGGAGATATAATCATTTATCTCCAGACCCAAACATATAGGTCTAATACCTCCCGATCAGAACAGCGACGTACTCGATACCAAGCAAAAGAATACATGATCATCGATGATATGCTTTACTATCACGGTATCGATACAGTTCTGCGGAGGTGCCTCACCCATGAGGAGGCCGAAAAAGTCCTGAATGACTGTCGTTCAGGCGCATGTGGGGGGCACCAATTTGGTTATGCTATGGCGCAAAATATTTTACGAGCAGGATACTTCTAGCCAACAATGTTCAAGGATTGCATAACAGTAGTCAGAAGTTGTCATGCTTGTCAAATCTTCGACTGCAAAACCAGAATACCACCCGCGCCACTGCAGCCAATAGTCGTTGTTAGGCCATTCGCCAAATGGGGCATAGATTTCATGACATGTAACCCCACCTCGGTCGTGGGGCATGGGTATATCATAGTCGCAGTAGACTATTTTACCAAATGGGCCGAGGCGATGCCTACATTAAAAAATAGTGGTGAAACTACTGCTCTTTTCTTTTTTAATCATGTAGTCTCCAGATTCAGTGTTCCACAAGCTATAGTCATAGATCATGGATCGCATTTTTGCAATCGCATGATGGTTGAGTTGGCTGCCAAATTAGGATTGTCCCACGATAGCTCTACTCTGTATTATCTGCAAGCTAACACAATCAACAAGGTCGTGAAGTGCATGCTACAAAGGATGATTGGAGTCCCTAAGCGGAGTTGGCACCTGATCCTATACTTGGCATTATGTGCATACTATACATTGGTAAGAAATGCGACCGGGTTTACGCCCTTTCAACTGGTGTATGGCCTGGAAGCGATCTTACCAATTCAGTGTGAAATCTCATCCCTTAAGCTCGCAATCAACCTTCTCCCCGGGACTTCAGAAGAGGAGGCTCATTTCTTGGAACTAATCCAATTGGTTGAAACCCGTCGTGATGTCGCCTTGGCTAACAAAGCCCATAAGAAATGAGTCAAGGTGCAGTTTGACAACAATGTCAAACCCCATGTCTTCTCAGAAGGTGACCTAGTCTTGTTTTACAACCAAGAGTCCGATAAGTTAGGAGCAGGTAAGTTCAAGTCTTTATGGATGAGCCCCTATATTGTTAAGCGTGTATTAGCAAAAGGAGCCTACGAGTTAGTGGATTATGATGGGACTCCACTGGCGCAACCCCGCAACGAGTTGTACCTAAAGCATTACTTTGCTTGACTCATTATAGTAATCCCTATGCTTTTGTTACATTTTTGCTTTCGCTAAGGGTAATCATTTTGGTTAGGTAATGCACTTTTGCATTTGTTACAGATATCAAACCCATTGGAATCATTTGTTGGATATGTCGACGAAGCGAGCCGTAGTTCGCGGAACCTATCTTTTGTGGCATGGGCCATCTTTGATCCAAGCGGCGAGTTAGTGAGTTTCAGAGGGGTATGTATTGGCCGATAAATGAACAACATCGCTGAATACAGTGCATTAATAGAGCTCCTCTCTGATGCCATCGCACATGGCATACGCCGACTTGTTGTCAGGCTAGACTCATAGCTCGTCATTCTACAGCTCACTAATGTCTATTCTCTACAGAATCCAGCTATCTATCGCATGTTCCTAAGGGATAAGATTTTGGAAAAACAGCTCGATTCTATCCAATATCAACATATTTCTAGAAGCTTAAACACATTAACAGATTCATTGGAAAATTATGTGTTAGATAGACATTTGCGACATTTATAAAAGAAAAACATATCATCAATACTTGCATCAGGATCATGTAACTTAATCGAAATGAAGCTCTGAAAATAAAATAAAAATAAATTATTATATATATATATAATATATATATATATATATATATATATATATATATATATAATATATATATATATATATATATATAACTATTTATAGTTTACACAGTGTTCTATGTCCAAGACAAAATCGGTCAAATGACCCAAAAATTCAAAATGCTAGGGGGCACCCTAGTTTAATGATGCTTGTGATATTAAGTCACCACCTATTTAATCATGCGTAAAAGCCTATTCCATCGACGTGCACACCATTAGTATGTCACTGTAATCTCAGAGGCAGCTTGTCAGTCCTCACATTCGGGATACCGAGACTGATGCCTTCAATATGACCCTGTAATGCTGCAAGAGTATCGGCCACATCCAGGTCACGAAGGACAGCCCTCCCTACAGCCTCTCCTGCAGGAACGGCAGTTGCTGCTCTCAGGCGCACTGCTAGTCACACCGATCCAATATCTGCATGAGCACATGAGTTTTGATTAGTCTTGATAAAATCAAAACTTATGTTTCCATGGAGTTATTTTATTTCTTAGGGATGATCCAAGTATCCAACTCCTCCCTTATAACTATTGAAAAATCCTCGCTCTTATAAAATTTCATAACATGTTCATGTAACTTCCCTATTGTATATGCCACAAACTAAGGATACAATGTATGGAAACAATTATCAGCCTGGCTTATTGAACAATCCTCAAGATTAAACTACTATGAAATCCTACAAACATGATTAGTGGTGGTAGGAGGTTGGAGAAAGAAATCAATAGGTAAAAAATCCTTTGAACGAAGAATTGCAAATATTTCATGCGAAACATGAACCCAAGTATTATTAGTCTTCCTATAGAAACTGCTACCTTATGTTGGATGCCTTTAGAAATGAGAATTTGAAGCTCTATGAATGTTAATGGACCCATTTCATGGTCAGCACCACCATGATAATACCACTCTCCCATATGTCGTTTGAGATAATTTACAGTTCTCATGTGTCCTGAAGAAATTACTTGATATGACTTAACTACTTCAAATTCAGGCATAGGAGACATAATTGGATTATGAACCTTAGAAGGTGACAAATTAATTTCCTCCACAAGATGCTCACATGTATTACCAATTTCATGTTGATGTAATGGTTGATCTGCAACCTATTCAAAGTTCACAATAGTGTGTCCTGTATAGTGGTTGTTAGTGCATAGCTCCCAAGGTGAAGAACCATATTCTTTACAAAGTATTGAATTATTATTCAGTATATATTTCATTTCAAAATGAGATGACAATGTAGCTTTGCAGACATTCGAGACTTTGGCTATTGTAGACATCTATGAATTCGATTTATTTCCTATGATACTCTTACTCAAATCCCCATCATTTCATTTTTTTGTTTTCAACTCATCATAGCCATAAATACTAACAAAAAATCTTGAAATATGAGTAATTTGAGTAGAAACTTATGACTTTGCTGTAGTGGCATGTTCTTTTGGTGTTGCACTTGATGCCTAACCTACCTACATGTGGACATCGAGATAATTATCCATCCTATGTCTGGGATCACTTCTCTCTTCTTTCTAGTGATAAGCCTAAGCAGGTATTTATAGCTTCGTAGGTTGTGTTTTATAAGAAGGAGAACCAATTTTTAGACTTCCAAATGTCATAGAGTAGAACCACATCATTGGGAACCAATTTTTTCCTCAAATGTCTGTCACAACAAACTACATTATGAATCCATGGAAAGTTTTCCAATTCACTTATCTACTTCCTATCACCGCCTTTAGATGGCCATCCTTCATAAGCTTAAGAGGGTTCTTAATTGTTAGGTAATGTACCCATAGTAGTAGAAACTTCCTTTCCATGATCAAACTCATTAATGCGAGAAATTAATTAATGGAGCTATGAAATACACAAAATATTGCGGAAAAACAAATACAAAAATTCATAGAACAAGAGAGACACAAATATATGTGGTTCACCCAATTTGGGCTATGTCCATGGAGAAACATCCAATCTTTCCTTTTATATTATCTAGCAAAATGAAGAGATACAACCTACAATAGATCCACTGTAATTTCCTCTGCGCTCTCAGACAGTCTCATCTCCCTTTCTCTCTTAGAATAATAATACACATCTGTAATACCCTTCCCTCATATAAACTGAGGAGTTTCATTTTAGGGGAAAAAATCCTAAATTAAAAATTACTTCTACCATCAAATCATTTTCCTAATGAATGACCCAAATTGACTATGAAATTACAATATTTTACAAGGAAAAATTTCATCTATTTTTAGCTTTAAGGGCACTTTCCCCAAACTCTCGCCAGGGGGGGTGGGGGGTGCTCCAAACATGTAATCATCCAACTCTACCCCCCCACCCCACCCTGAACCTCCCAGGTAGAAATAGTGGGGGGAAGTCCGCCCACACCCCCCCATCATGGATTCAAATCAAAAGATGACTGAAACAAGACCTCTAAATCAAGAAGACAATCAGGCTCCACATCCAACAATCTCCCACTTGGAGACTAATTATATCAACTCCATTATTGCTTCACTTGTTGGACAATGGTTCCACTTTTGACCTGGTTATTTCTCATCTTCATAATCATTCTTGAATGCAAATTGAAATTGAGAAGCAACTTAATTTCTCCATGGTTACAACCTTTGTGAACATATCTATAGGACTCTAGCTAGTGTGTATCTTTTCTAGCTTCAACTGTCCATTATCCAAAACAAATCATATTGTTGGGACAAGGTCCCCTAGGGTCAATTTTGGGGCAAAAGCCCAAGTTTTTTTGTATAAAGTGTAAAGTCTCTGCAAGTTGTGGTCGCGGAGCGCATAGATAGTAAAGTGTCATAAAGGGTTTTACCCTTCTTCTATGTAAGTTATGTCAGCTTTTATAGATCTACCCATGGTCCACAGACCATGGGATTGTATAAGTTGGAGAGTCTTAGAGAGTCTAAGAGATAACGAAGACAATGAAGATGAATGTAACGGGTCAGTAGGAAAAAAAGCAAAAAATTAGAGTAGAAGAGAGGCTTTGCAACTATGTGCATAAAGACCAAGAGTAGAGTCCACAGCTGAGTGTGTGGACCCCTGCAGCTGAGTGCGTAGGGAAGTCTTGAGTCTATAATCAGGACTGAAGTATTAAAAAACAGATTATTCTAGAAATTCTTTTGTTTGTGTATTTACTTTTGTTATGAATGAATGCACTATTATGCTGAATGATGGGTTTATGAATTAATATTGTATTGATGCACGACTTTACATAATTGATGTTGTTATATGAACACACTTAATATTATCTATTTACGTGAAGCATATCTTATTGCATGTTAAATTTCTCAACGCTTAGGCCAATCTAGGTAAATAAGGGATTAAGAGCAATCACAGAGGCGCGAAAGTAGTTGATTCACCTGTTTATGGTCGGCGAAAGACAGTCATGAACATTCGTGGAGGTATAGAAGTTGATTAAGTGAAGTTATATCGATAAGCCCTAAAGGCTTGTCGATTTACGTGAAGGGAGGTTTAGGGCATAAAACGACATTACACTAATCTCTGGGTGTGGAAACTTGGTTCCAACATCCCCCCATACTGCTTCAGGTGAGACATCATTCTGCGCTCCGTGGACTAATGTCAAAAGGGCTAGTAGTGTAGGGATTTGTTTGGAAAAACTAAATTTGAACTTGGGTTAGCACCCACTAATCCAACAAATAGTTCTGTTTTCAGGACCAGGATTTTCATAAAGAGATGTGTGATGTCGCATCATTGAAATCCAATAAAGAAAAAAATTGAGTAGTGTTTGGAAAGAAAGATCCACAAATTCACGATGCAAGAAAACAGAAATTCATGCCTAACAAAAGAACAGTGGTTGGATAGGTATCTGTACATAGAGATACAAAAAAAATCCTTTTGTTCCTTCCCGACTGAACTATACAAGTGGATCACTAAATTGGTAGATGGCCAAGGAAGGTGGAGACTTGACGATCCAATAGTGTGGACCCCAAAGCTAGAGTGGAGATTGGATTCCTCTGAAGATAAGATCATGCTCATTGTCGATCACTGGCTTGATTGTGTCATAGGAGGATTTGTGACAAAATTCGCGATCGATACCTCATTCAGCTACAGTGAAGCAGAGCAACGCTTCTTCAAGGGACCGCGAGGTAAGTATTTAATATCTTTGAATACTTGGATTAAAATTCTCTTGTGTGAAAAGTGGGTTATGCCATTACCTTGATGTTTGGAGCTACACAAAGTAGAAATTTATTTAGGGATAGAGGGAGAACAAGCCTTGAATATAGCTCGTTGATTGAGCCTCCTTTGAGTGATGACGAAGAAGAAGCATAGGCTTCACTACATAGCATTTTCCAATTAATACAACAAGGGTTCCTACGAATACCTCATCCACCCACACCACCTCCCCCTTCACCTCCATAGCGAACACCTTCACCCACACCGACACCACCTCCGCAACCATTGTTATAGACATATTTGGGCACTGCAACCCCAAATCATATATGTCCATAAACCAAGGGCTTCTGCGTCCCTAAAAGTGTTGTTTCATGCCCTAAAGGAACAAGGTCAGTTGATTACATCATCTCCCAGAAGTTCTCCAGAGAAAAATACTCAGAACTGGTCAAAACTGGACCATACAGACTGCTTAGTGCAGAGGGTGTGATGCATCTCACCTGCTCAGTGCAAAAAGTGTGATGCATACTGAAAAGCCCTTATATAGGGTGTGATGGGTGAGAGTATACAAATGGCAGAGACAGTTTGCAAGGTGGATGATCATGGAATCTTCCAAAAACTTCTCCTGTGACACTTGCCTCTCTGAATTCGCTGAGGGATGAGTAAGATATCATCAATATCCAAGTGGAATCAAGGACTATCAGAGAGAAGACACAAATAAAAATCCCAGAAGCTGACTCACCCCCCTGCAATCATCTATATATGGATCCCTCATCCCAGAGATCCAGAGGTTGGAATCTTGTATCTTGTAAGGAAGCGTTGTTAGTTTCCTGGTGAAATATCATAGTGTTGGGTGATCTAAGCTTTTCATGGGGTGAAGAAGGGCTTTCATGTTGGGAGGATGACGCTAGGTCAAATCAATGGGTTGTAATCCTCTCTTCTTATCTCTATATCAATAAAGCTATTCAAGTTTTCCTCCACATTCTTGTATGTTTGCTAATATATGCATGTGTGTGGTCAATATATATCTAGTCCTATATTGTTTATGATTGTAGATCTCTACACTTTGAAGGTATTATGTTGCTTTGACTTTACAGGGACTCTTTGAAGCGGAGTGGTCAAGGGAGGAGTGGCAAAGATCTGTCAAAGGGGAGAAGGAACAAGCAGAGAACCAAGCAAAAGATCGAGGTTGGTATTCTTTACTCCTCTCCTATCTACTTCTCGTAAAGGAAAGCAAAAGTAACTTTAATATATTTGTTTCTAAGATAGCTACCCTTCTTAGTGGGACTAGCAGCGCTGCATAGACACTAGATTTCGTGATAACAACCATTTAATATGTCAAATACAATGAAGTTTCCCATTCTCAAGGGCTTGGGAAATGAGGACCAGGACCGGTTTTGGTTCATTGCAGAGGTCATATGGACAACCCAGAATATTATAGATGATCATATGAAGAAAGCACATTTGATTACTTCTCTACAGGATCACGTGCTAACATGGTGCATTAAGTACTGCACTGATAACCCAATGGCTTTGTTAGCAGACACTCAAACCGTGTTGAATAAGGAATTCAGTAGGCCCAAGTCTGAATCGCAATCAATCATTGGATTCATGGAAATCATGATGAGGCCTAGAGAAACACCTAGGGAGCTGGATTTGAGGCTGAAGTGCTATATCTGTGAAGCTGACATGAACTTATGAATGGGCAACACCACGAACGATTTGCAGCTTCGCTCCTACCCCTCCTAAGGGTTGCTTTATCACAACAAAATATTGGGACCTAGGTGGAAGCCCTGGAAATTGTGATGAGGTTGCATGAAACACTCATTCAAGACGTTGCTTTGGGAGTTCATTAGATTCATGCAGAGTTGCAAAATCTTGCCTAGAATTTCAAAGCCTGAAGAAGGGAAAAGTGGCTCAACCAGAGGTGCATGAAGAAGTTAGGTGCCTAAAATGTAAGATTCAAGGGCATGATAAAGGTCACTACCCTATCTTCGGTGCTCTTCGCGAATTATGTTGTAGGAGGTGGGCCAATGCCTCTAAGGCCAGAAGCTCGAGCAAGGCCAAGTACATGGCCCACGCTATGGTGTGCTATCTGTCAGGTAGCTGGAAAGCACGTAACAGGAAATTGTCACTTGCTACAAAAAATGTGCAGATACCGCAACAACTCTTCTGCAACTTCTGCAAATCAGTGGACCACGATGAGCATAACTACCATAGCTATGAGATGATGATGGAAAGAACGCTTGCATATCGAATGCAGATAGAAACTTGGCCTCTGAATCAAGGCATTGTGGGAGCGTGCAGAGGATATAAGGGGTGTGGATGAGGCCAAGGAGGAGGAGGACCTGCAAGAGTTTAGGGACAAGTCATTTGTTACAATTATGGAGTGCCAGGACACTACGCGAGGGAGTATACAAGACTGACATGTCTGTCATGCCAATACCATACTTATCTTGATCACACGATAGAATACTACCATGTATTGATAGCTAAGATGCATGAGAAGAGGCTGCAGCCTCAGCAGCCTACCCAAAACCTACAGATGATGAGGGTTGAACCCCGTGAAGAAGATCCTAATGTGAATATCATGTTGCGAAGTGGAATAACGATTGGTGGGGATAAATGGAAACAACCTAAAGAAAGTGGATGGGTCTATAAGGCTCTAGAAAAGAGGTTGGGTTTGATCTAGAGCACACAAGAGAAATGTTCATGGAAGTAAATAAAAGCTTCGTTGAGGCCTCTACCTCAAGAAATCAGGGTAAGTTGTCTGAAGAAATGGACCCCTCCATGCTTACTACATTCTTGGAGACCTGTATGAAGCTGCTGCATGACACGAAGATCATGAAAGAATTATAGGAATTGATAAATAAGTGTGCTAGAAAAGAAAATTCTCCTAAGGGACCATGCATAGTCAGAAAAATTGGGAAGCATAAGGTAAGAACAAGGTGTGAGATGAGGCTCACTACGCAAATAGGAGAATATGAAATGGATCAAGTTATTCTGGAATTGCGGTAAGATGCGAACATATTTCCTAATATACATGGGAAAGAATGGGGAGACCTGTGCTGCAGTGGTCTCCGATTCAATTAAGGATGGAAAATCAACATAATATTATCCCCATGGGAATATTGCAAGGAGTGACAATAGATATTGAAGGCACGAGTTTGTTGGCTAATTTTGAAGTGAAAGAGATCGTGGATGATAGCAATCCATACCCCACACTCCTTGGGATCAATTGGTCTATTGACATGAATGGAGTAATCAATCTGAAGAAGCGGACTATGTCATTTGAAAAGAAATCACTTTGCGTAGTAGTACCTTTGTACCCTACAAAATGATTGCACTATATTGAACCGATCCGCGATTATGAGGAAAGAAACAATGACCTAGACTAGATCTATAAAATAATAGCGTGAGATCAAGATTAGGTTAATCTAATAGCTGATGGATGCATTACATGGGACCGCGAAATTTCCTATACATCAAATTCAGATGAAGAGTTGGAGCACTGGGAGAATAGGTTGCATGCAGTATCTACGTTGTGCTATAACATGATGACTAAATCATTTCATTATGTATAGTTGGAGGTAAGGATTTTTCCTTATTATGATTGTCTAATTGACGTAGATAAATTTTTCGATGCATTTGAAAGGGAACTTCCTAAGAAGCATCGCTTCCAAGCACTAGATTTGGTGGGGTATGCATAAAGACAGTTTTAATGGATGGCATGAATACCGAAGAATGATGAGGTTGTGGTTTGGTCACCCAAAAATGTGACTGACAGAGAAATATGATGGGAGGAGTGATTCACGTGATCACTTAGCAAAATAGACTAATGCTTATGGAGCAGAGCCGCAACCAGAGTGGGTGCATTTGTTCTGTCACACTTTGGATGTAATACCACTGAATTGATACCTGGAAACAGATCTCCGCCACGGCACTAGCAAGTGGGATATTTTGAGATGGGTATTTTTGCTGACATTTAGCTTTGAGGATTGATTCGAATACATTGATGAAGCATTGTAGGAGGTCAAGGTTGTGATCTTCTGAATACTGCAAGATCCCTTGGATTTGATTCAACCATATTGGACCACCTAGTTGTGCCATGTGCAAGAGTGTTACAATGTGACTACTGAAGAATAAGATGAGGATCCAAGGAACATTAACGTCCCAGAGACAGAAGGCCATTGTGAAGTTGAGGGGATATAGATAGAGAATCGAAATATTTTTGTGCCACTGAAAAACCCAACAGGTAAACATTGGGACAGAGGCGGAACCAAAATTTGCAAAGATAAGGGACTATTGGGATGATCCTACAGTGCGTAAGGTCGCTAAGTTTCTCCATGAATATCGGGATTTGTTTCCCACAAACTTTTTGGACCTGAAAGGCATCATTAATGATTTGGGGGTAATGAAAATAACTTTGAAATTGGACGTGAAGCCTGTTAAGAAAAGGCCCTATTTCCTTAATCTAAAGTACAAGGAAAAGGTACGCTTAGAATTGGACAAGATGCTTGCAGCAAGTATTATTGAACCAGTTGAGGAATCTAATTGGTTGAGTCCAACGGTAGTTTAGGAAAAGAAGCAAAAGGATGAAATCAAGATTTGCATAGATCTCAGGAAGCTCAACGATGCCTTCATTCATGATCCTTTTCCAACCCCATTCACAGATGAAGTTTTGGGTAATGTTGACGGGAAAGAAGCATATTCATTCACTGATGGGTTCTCTGGGTGCCATCAACAAAGATCGCGCCAGAAGACAGGAGTAAGACGACCTTTGTGACTGAGTGGGGGTGCTTTCAGTATACATTAATGCCTTTTGGGCTTAAAAGTGCATCAACGGTCTTCTCGCACGTAGTCATCGTGGCATTCAAAGAGTTCATTCACAAATTTTTGGAGGTATATTTTGATGATTAGATAGTATTTGGACTAGTAAAGTGCCATCTAGCTATTTTTCCCTTGATGTTCGATACATGTCGAAGGTATCAGATCACATTGAACTTGAATAAATGTTTATTTTACATCCCTTTCGGAATCTTGTTGGGTCATGTGGTATGCAGACAAGGATTAATGGTGGACCTTGCTAAGATCGTGGTTATAATTAATTTGGAGGTGCCCAGAAGTGTTAAATAGCTGCGTGCAACAATGGATCATGTTGGGTACTATTGGAAGTTCATAAAGAGTTATGCCCAAATTACCGCGCCGACGGAAAAACTATTAAAGAAGGTTGCTACATTTTGTTGGGATGAAGAATGTCAGCGGATTTTGGATGTATTGAAGGAGCAAATGGTCACTGTGTCGATCCTAGTCTTCCTAGATTGGAAGAAGGAATTTCATGTGCATGTGGACTCTTGATGTATTGCGTTGGGTACAGTGCTGACACGGGCCGGTGAAGGGGAATTGGATCACCCTATCGCGTTTTCATGTAGGAATTTTTCTAAGGCCGAAAATAATTATTCGACGACATACCGCAAAGGGTTGGCTATGGTGTACACGCTTGAGAAGTTTACACATTACCTACTAGGCAGACACTTTAAGATATATACAGACCATTCTGCATTAAAATACCTAGTCAACAACCCTGTGTTGGGGGGGGCGGGTATTGGTAGATCCCTATAATACTAGATATTACCCCATTACTATTGTAGTTGTATCCCTTATTAATATTGTTTTTCCCCTATTGTCCCCATATTGTTATTATTGTGCCCCATAGAATCCCTCTGTTGTTATTTTTGTGCCATTATAGTATTATTGTTAGGCCAGCTGGGTTATATTGTGACTCCTTAGACTCTCATATATAGAAAGGAGGTTTTGTCATTTGAATCATCAAGGAATCATTCATTTGTGTAATGTAAAGGAGGTTGCACCCTCAAAGAGGCTAAATTCTAAGGCGTTGATCTATCTTTTATATCTTTTTGTGACTTGGTTTCACAACATTTGGTATCAGAGCTTTGGATTCTAGGGTTTCGCTACTACAAATAGCTCATTGTGGCATTTCACTATAACTTTTTTCTGCGATGTTTCAAAAGCGTAAAAAAAAAATAAAAAATAAAAAAATAAAAAAATAAAAAAAACCATTTGAGACAAAATTGCACTAAACCTCGAGTCTAAATTTCAGAGCTTTTTGCACTATATTTGTGGAGATATGATCTGAGGAAGTTGGTCTTTTTGCAGACTCCTGAATTACATTCTAAACAGGTGACCTGGGGAAAATTGTCATAACTTTCTCTCTGAGCATCGGACTGAGATTTCATAAAATGTTACTGAAAGAGGACGGACTGTAGTTTCTTGTATATATTTTTCAGAGGCAAAGGTTGAAACAAGGACACATGGAATGTCGTACAATTTCGCTCTACTGAACTAGTCTATAATCAGGTCACTGTGGGAGATTTGGCATAACTTTTCCTCGGAGAATCCAATTTGGATTAGACTGGTGGCATTGGAAAGAGGACAAAGAGGGCTACTGTAGGTTGCAATTTCAAAACTTTATGATCCGAAATTACAAAGATACATCAGAGGCAATATCGAGCTCCTACAATGTGAAAAAAGGTGTGTAGATTTTTTTAAATTCTTGCTTAAGCATGGTTTGAAAAATTATTTTGAAGGAATTCAAAGGGCATAGTAGAGCATTATTATCGGTAATTTATGCCCCAAGGAAAGAAAATGCAAACACCTAGTAAGCAACCTGAAATCTCTAGCATGACTCATGAAGAAGAGGAAGAAATGCCACATGATATATCAAAATTACAAGACCAAGTGCAACAAATGTCACTCTCACAAAAGCTAACAGAAGCTAAGATAAATGGCGTGGAATCCAAGATAAAGGGCATGGAAGCTAAGATGAATGGTGTGGAAGCTAAGATGGATGATTTGAAGATAGATTTGAAGACATATTTGAAGACAGGCAAGGCAAATTTGAAGACAAATTTGATAAATTTTCTACAAGAAATACTTACTAATGGTGAAAGGGTAGTAAAGAAAACTCATGATGCGAACAAAAGAAATGTTAATCATGATTTCATAGACTCTAATGTTGGATCGAAGACCCACCATATTCCAAAAATCGATATGAGGAATTTTGATGGCAAGGATCCTATGACATGGATATTACAGATGGAGAAATTTTTCGATCTCAATAATGTGCAAAACACACAAAAGGTACATATTGCAACTTTATATTTGGAACCAAATCAGTTTGTATGGTATCAATGGCTTTGCTC